>MNPL01001332.1:14793-28821 GCA_002081605.1 Tropilaelaps mercedesae
TCGTCGGCGAGGCGTGCGTCCGTGACTTCTGCATGTCGTCGTGCGCGGGCGACAGCGAATGTCCGGCCGGCGAGCTCTGCATACACGGCCACTGTCAGTTCGGATGTCGCACCGACAACGATTGTCAGGTGCATCAGGTGTGTTCGCTGAACACGTGTCACTGCAAGCCAGGATTCAAGGACACCCCGTACGGCTGTGAGGATATCAACGAGTGTCTCGTCGATCTGCCTTGCCACAAGAGCGCGATTTGCCACAACACCCTCGGCAGTTTCCACTGCAAATGTCCTGACGGCTTCATTGGCGACGGCTTTACGGGATGCTCGAACCCCGGCGAGTGTCCTCGAGGGGACGTCGACTGTCCTCAGCACGCGGCGTGCGACCGTTCGGGAATCACGCGCTGCATCGACCCGTGCGCCAACAATCCCTGCGGCCCGTACGCCATCTGTAGCGTGTTGAACCACCGTCGACAATGTCAGTGCCCCAAAACGGGCTTGTTCACCGGTGACCCGTACGACAAGAATCGGGGCTGCATCGCCGTGGACTGTCTCGCCGATACCGACTGTCACCTGTCTGAGCATTGCGTCAACTTCGTCTGCCAGAGTCCGTGCGACAACCTCAACTGCGGTCCGCATGGCACCTGCGTCGTACGAAATCGGCAGGCGTTCTGCGAATGTGACCGCGGCTACGAAAACAAGGGCTCGCTTCAATGCGTCGACATCGACGAGTGCGCCAGCCATCCGTGTCACTACACCGCGCTATGCGACAACGTTCCAGGGGGCTACAACTGCCGTTGTCCGACGCATCTGGTCGGAGATCCGTTTGCGAAGGCCGGCCAGCCCGGCTGTCACGATCCGAACATATGTTTCAACGGCAACAGCGACTGTCCGTCGTCATCGGCGTGCCTCGACGTCAAGGGAACGCCCTATTGCAAGGATCCCTGCGAAGTGCCGGGCACCTGCGGTGCCAACTCGAAGTGCAGCTGCATCAATCATCAGCCGGTGTGCAGTTGCTCGCCAGGTTTCACGGGCAACCCGAAAGTTCGCTGCGAGGTCGTCGAGTGCATCGCCGACGGCGATTGCCGTGACTCGGAGATCTGTGCGTTGAATAAGTGCGTCGACGCGTGCCGCAGCAATGGCAACTGTGGCATCAACACCATCTGCGAGTCGAAGTTGCACAGCGCCCTCTGCAGATGCAAAGATGGCTTCCGAGGGAATCCGAGCAGCGGTTGCATCAAGAATATCCCTTGCGACCACGACGACAACTGTCCCATCGGCGAGTTCTGCTATCGCGGCCTCTGCAGGCTGTATTGCAAAGCGAATCGCGAGTGCGGCAGTAACGAGATCTGTGAAGACGGCCGCTGTCGTGAGGTTTGCCGAGCCAACAGCGACTGCCCCGAGGGTTTCCGCTGCGTTCTCGGCAACTGTGAGCCTGCCGATCGTTGCTTCCACGATGGCGAGTGCGGCGAACAGCGAATCTGTCGCTCGTCGCATCGCGGCTACGACGCTTGCATCGACCCGTGCGAGAACACGCTCTGCGGACGTAACGCACTGTGCACGTCGAACAAGCACAGCGCGATCTGTAGGTGTCTCGACGGCTTCATCGGCGACCCGCTCGATGCCCGCGTGGGCTGCAAGAAAGCTGAATGCTTCCACCATGACGACTGCCGCGATGAGCAGATCTGTCACGAGAACAAGTGCGTCGATCCGTGCGTGATGCGTCAAGGATGCGGGGCAAATGCGCACTGCATCTCTAGACAGCATTCCGCTACGTGCACCTGCAGGGAGGGCTACGAGGGCGACCCCGTCGCCGGCTGTATACTCATCGATTTCTGCCGCAAGAGCAGTCCGTGCCATCCGACGGCGACGTGCCGTAACCGTTTCGGCGGAGCGCAGTGCGAATGTCCGCCGGACAAACACATCGGCAATCCGAACGGCCCGCCGGGCTGTCGCCACCCTAACGAGTGTCCTAACGGCGACGTCGACTGTCCACCGACGGCTGCGTGCATCCAAGACGGGTCCGACACGCCGATGTGCAAGTCGCCGTGCAGTTTGCGGGGCACTTGCGGGCCGGACGCCATTTGCCGCGTCGATAACCACAAGGCCAGCTGTTACTGTCCGCACGGATTCACGGGCCAGCCCTACGATCGTGCCACGGGATGCGTACGCATCCCGCCGTTCTGTGACGACGACACCTCGTGTCCTGCACCGCTCGTGTGCGAGAAACGCCGCTGTCGGCCGCCCTGTTCCGCTAAGGAGGACTGCGCCACACGAGAGATCTGCGTTCACGGCCATTGCATACAAGGCTGTCTCGAGGACCGCGACTGTCTTGACAAGGAGATCTGCCTGGACAGCAACTGCGTCGTCGGCTGTCGCTCCGACGCGGACTGCCGCTACGACGAGGTCTGCATTCTGAATCAGTGCAGGAACCCTTGTGCCAATCCGACGGCGTGCGGCACCAACGCCGAATGTCAGACGATTCAGCACAAGGCGCAGTGCACCTGTCCGCCGAGGTTCACGGGTGATCCGTTGGTTTCGTGCGTCCGCGTCTCTGTCGCTTGCCGCACCTCGGTGGAGTGTGGCGACCAGTACAGCTGTGTGGCCACTCGCTGCCGCGTCCAGTGTTCCACTGACGCCGACTGCGCGTTCGGTGAACGCTGCTTCTCGAGCAGCTGCTTTATTCTCTGCAGGTCGGATTCGGAATGTCACGACGGTGAGATCTGCGTTGGCAATCGTTGCCAACTCGGGTGTCGCTCCAACGAGCAGTGTCCTGATCATCTGGCTTGTGTCAGTAACCAATGCCGTGACCCCTGTGAAGGTCAAGCCACCTGCGGCCCCAACGCTGAATGCCGCGTAGCCAATCACCGACCAGTTTGTTCGTGTCCGTCGCTGTTTGTCGGCCGGCCGCACGCCAACGTGGCGTGCGTGCGTCGTGCCATCGTGTGCAGCGCGTCTCAGACTTGCGACCCTGGCAGTGTGTGCTTCTTCGGCTACTGCCGACTGACATGTAGCAACAATCAGGACTGCGCTCTCAACGAGCGCTGCGTTGACAATCGATGTCACGTTCAGTGTCACCGTGACAAGGAGTGCTTCGACTGGGAGATCTGTGAGCACAGCTTCTGCAAGGTCGGCTGTCGCGCCGACACCGACTGTCCATCGCATCTCGCTTGCATTAGAAATCAGTGCACAAACCCGTGCGCAAGTCCAGCCGCGTGCGGCACCAACGCCGTGTGCGTTGTCCACAATCACCGACCGCAGTGCTCGTGTCCGGCGGGACTTCGAGGCGAGGCCGAGATCGAGTGCGTTCGCACGTCGATCGACTGTCGCACAAACGACGAATGCGGACTTGGCCAACGCTGCGAATCGACCATCTGCCGCGTTACCTGCTCGAGCGACAACGAATGCTTCGACAACGAACGTTGCGTAGAAAGCCATTGCAGTTGTAAGTATACCCGTCCCGTAGGTATTTAGCGTCACGTGTTCCGAACGAACCGGATCAGAGTGTGGACAGGCAGACGTTGACCGATCTGTGTTGGTCCGTTGTTGGCCAGCGATGGAAGCGCGAGTTGAAGTACTCGGCAACAAACAACAAGAGAGTCGTTTGTCGCTTTATGGCGCTAGACATCGCCACCCACGTCGGTACCAAATGAGAACGAGCGACGATGACGAAAGCCAGCGATCCAAGAGAAAGCGGTCATCGCAATATTTATGTAGTGTTGTTTGCTGTTGCCTCATATCGCTAGCACTCTTTCTCGCTTTCTAGACGCCTATGCAGGGTTCGCCTACAGATCCTATCGGTCGATGATAGACGACTGCCTGGCAAGTACCGAGACACCCGATATTTACGTTCTCTTCATCATGATGACCTTAGGCAACAGCCGACATGTCGATAGCAATCGTCGTGGCAGCTCACATCTGCTTTGTGTGTGTGTGTGTGTGTGTGTGTGCCTGTGTGTGTGTGTGTGTGCGTGTGTGTGTGTGTGCCTGTGTGTGTGTGCGTGTGTGCCTGTGTGTTAGTTCGATCTGTGCTCGTCTCCCCTTTGGACATCGGCGATCTGAACCGGCCTTGGCAGGCTGGCGTCGCTATGTCGACGCAGTTCGGCACCAATTTCGATTTTGATCACTCGCTCGCATTCTAAGCAGCGGACGTGTTCACGTTCGTCGACGTTGTTTGGCGCGAACGGCAACACCTGTTAGCGCGACACGAGAGTGACAATCGCTGACTAGACTTGTATACACACCAACGCCTATTACGCTCCACGACGCACCGTCTTGCGACATCCTTTTCGTTATTCTATTTCAGTGATCTGCACCGCAGATTCGGCGTGCCCGAAGAATCACATTTGCGAGAAAGGCCTCTGCTTCCGTAAGTGTCACCACACGTTATTGTCGTATTTGTCAACTAGACTCGATGTCGTCCGCACGCACCGACTGAGTCGGTGCGTTCGTGACTGAGACTGCAAACGCTCGATAGTTACTCGGAAATGTCCGAAAATGTTTACCCGAACACTACTAACCCGAGCACCACGTTTTCGTGCTCGGGCAGTGGAGAGCAGCTTGAGAGACAGTTGTACTCACTTTGTAGAGAGACATCGACGATCGCGACGGATCGTTTCAGGACCGTCACGATCACGTGCGCTACTACACGACCGTCTAACAGGGACACCTCTACTTTCCAGTGGGTTGTCGCTCGGACTATCACTGTCCGTCGGGCGAGCAGTGCCTGAACCGTCGTTGCGTTAACCCGTGCGAGAGTCCTGCAGCCTGCGGTCCACACGCTAAATGCGAGCCCGTCAGCCATCGTGCCCTGTGCAGCTGTTTACCAGGCTACACTGGTGATCCGCAAGTCGAGTGCAGCAAAGTTGAGTGCGTCATCGATTCGGAGTGTCCGTTGGGTAAGATCTGTCAGAACTACCGCTGTTACGAGGGCTGTCGCTCGGACGCCACGTGCAGAGATGACGAATCCTGTATCAGTCGTCAGTGTCAGAATCCGTGCAGTTTCGTGGGTGCGTGCGGAGCGAATGCCGTTTGCGTGACAGAACAACACCACCTGACCTGCACGTGCCCGCCGAAGACTATCGGAGACCCCTTCGTCGAGTGCATCAGCGATCCGGACGTGTGCACTCGCAGCGACGAATGCGGTCGTGACAGCTCGTGCGACAGCGGTCGATGCGTTCTCATCGTCGAGTGCCACCGCGACACCGACTGTCAACTTGGCCACATTTGCGAGTCGCATCGATGCTTCGAGGGATGCCGCAGTGACTCGAACTGTCCTGTGAACACGGCCTGTCACAATGGCCAGTGCCGTAACCCTTGCACGATCCGCGGTGCCTGCGGATTGCACGCCGACTGCGTTCCCGAGCTGCACCGGGCGCACTGCTTTTGTCCACCGGGCCTCACCGGTAATCCACAATTCGAATGCAAACGCTCACAGGACTGTCGCGTAAGCGAAGAATGCCAGCCAGGCTTCGTGTGCCTACGAGGACAATGTTCGCCGGCCGAGTTTTGCGCGTCCGACAACGACTGCAATCGAGGCGAAATCTGCGAGAGCACGCGCTGCATCGTCGGCTGTCGCTCGAACAGCGACTGCGACTTCTTCCTCGAGTGCCGCGAACGTGCCTGCCAAGATCCGTGCACGACTGACGCGTGCGGCATTAACGCCCGCTGTCAGGCGTTAGGACACCGCGCCGAGTGCAGGTGTCCGCAGAACTACGAAGGCGATCCCCGTGTCCACTGCAAGGAAATTCAGGTCGAGTGCCACACCGACAACGACTGTGGACTGGAGAAGTACTGCGTCAGCACGCGATGCATCTTCGGCTGCCGCGTCGACGAGCATTGCCCATTCGACAAATCGTGCGTGCAAGGTCAGTGCAAGAATCCATGCAGTCAGCCAGGCGCATGCGGTATCAACGCGCTCTGCCGCTCCCACCACCACCGCGCCGTGTGCACCTGTCCACACGACAAAGTTGGCGATTCGCGTGTCCAGTGCACGACGAAAATCGTCATCCACGAAATTCGCACGGAATGCTCGACGGATCATCCATGCGCAGCGGGATTCGTATGCCGAAACCATCACTGCATCCCTGACGGGTGCTCACACGACTCTGCTTGCAATCCTGGCGAGATTTGCGAGCGACGCAGATGCATACCCGGCTGTAGACGCGACTCCGACTGCACGTTCGACAAGGCGTGCATAAACGCACGATGCACCGACCCATGCAGCGTTCAGAACTCGTGCGGCATTAACGCGCAGTGTCGGCCCGTGGTCCATCGGCCCGTGTGCTCGTGCGTATCCGGCTTCAATGGCAATCCATACGATCACTGCACGAAACCCGAGATTCGTGCACCGTCACCCGAATGTACACGTGATCCGGACTGTATGCTCGGCAAGATCTGCGAACGACAGCGCTGCGTCGAGGGCTGTCGCAGCGACGACAACTGTCCGTACGACAGGGCCTGCTATAGTCGTGTATGTCAGGACCCCTGTGTTCAGCCACACGCGTGCGGTAGAGGGGCCAAATGTCTGCCAGTCTCCCATCGTCCTGTGTGCACATGTCCAGCTGGCCTTAGTGGCGACCCCGCCTTCGAGTGCACAGTTCCTACGCAGGAATTCTGCTTCCACGACGCCGATTGTCCTCTAGGACGCATCTGCGAGAAGGGCTTCTGCGTTGACGCCTGCCGAACAGACGATGCCTGCTCATTTGACCAAGCCTGTATTCGCAACCGCTGTCAGAGTCCGTGCAGTTTCGAGCACGTCTGCGGACTTAACGCCGATTGCAAGGCGGCCAACCACAAAGCTGTTTGTCTCTGCACTCCCGGCCTCACCGGTGACCCGTTCGAGCAGTGCGTGGAGGTGCGCGACTCAGGATGCCACCACGACCGTGAGTGTCCCTTCGGTCAAATTTGCGCCGCCAAAGACTGCATCGAAGGCTGTCGAACTGACGATCAGTGTTCGCCCATTGAAGCCTGCTATCGCGGAAAGTGCATGAACCTCTGCAAACTTCCGGGCACGTGTGGCAATGGCGCCACCTGCGTAATGGAAGCGCATCGTCCGGTCTGCAGCTGTGAACCCGGATACATCGGCGACCCACGCTTCGAATGTCGCCTAGCGCCACCCGAGTCTCCCAAGGAGTGTGAAATCGACTCCGAGTGTCAGCTACGTCACATCTGCGAATCACAAAAGTGTCTCTGTACGTACCACGCCTTTCCATTGAATGCATTTTAGTCCCCTTCGAATTTTCGTGCATCGGCATCCCGATGCAATCAAAGTATCACCGCCAACTCCGTACATAGCGAACGAGTCACACACCCGTAACGGTGCAAATAGTCCTGCTTTCACGTGTTAGCCAGACGTAACGAAACGTAGATCCAAAACGTAGAAGCCGCGATGCACTACCAAAGGCTGACATAAAGGCACAGCTACAACGCCACACTCCCCAAATCCCTCCCGTAGCTATGCTGCAACATGTTAACATCAACTGCGGCGCATATTTGCTCGACGTTTCTAGTTGGCTGTCGCTCGGACCAGCGATGCGGTCTCGATGAAGCCTGCGTCAACGGCATATGTCAAAATCCGTGCTCAGTGTTCGGCGCGTGCGGTCGTAACGCGCTTTGTACGCCGATTAACCACCACGCCGATTGTACATGTCTGCCGGGACATCGAGGTAATCCAGCTGTCGTCTGCGTTAAGGACGAGCCGAAGCCTGAGTGCACGCGCGACATCGAGTGCCCGCTTGGCTTCATCTGCGACAACCAGCGCTGTATCGGTACGAGTTTTTCGACGATCAAGTTAGCAGCGGCTTCTCTCTCTCGCATGTTTCCGGTTTAGGCGCATGTTAGGAAATAGGTCGGTCACAAACGTCGCAAGGACTGCAACGTTTCGAAGATGAGCTGTGCGTTGTCAGGTGTCGCAGTCGGTAGTAGGTTGTTGTTTGGTCGTACCCATTTTTTCATCTAGTAGTCGAGTACCCCTGTGTGCGTGCGTGCGTTCCCTGTGTGCGTGCGTTCCCAGTATGCGTACGTGCGTTCCCTATGCGCGTGCATGCGTTCCCTATGCGCGTGCATGCGTTCCCTGTGTGCGTGCGTGCGTTCCCTGTGTGCGTGCGTGCGTTCCCTGTGTGCGTGCGTGCGTTCCCTGTGTACGTGCATGCATGCGTTTCTTGTGTGTGTGCGTGCGTGCATGCGTTTCTTGTGTGTGTGCGTGCGTGCATGCGTTTCTTGTGTGTGTGCGTGCGTGCATGCGGTTCTTGTGTGTGTGCGTGCGTGCGTTCCCTGTGTGCGTGTGTGCGTTCCCTGTGTGCGTACGTGCGTTCCCTATGCGCGTGCATGCGTTCCCTGTGTGCGTGCGTGCGTTCCCTATGCGCGTGTATACGTTCCCTGCGTGCGTGCATGCGTTCCCTGCGTGCGTGCGTGCGTGCGTTCCCTGTGCGCGTCTCCGGATCTCATCGTACATCACTAGCCGCTTCTTTCGTTGGACTGTTCTATGTTTACAGAGGGTTGTCACCATGACAACAATTGTGCAGATGATCGTGCCTGTATCAACGGCCAGTGTGAGCTGCTGTGCAGGTTGCCTAACGCCTGCGGTGTTAATGCACTTTGCCAGCCACGCAATCATCACGCCATCTGCTCATGCCCGCCAGGCTTCCAAGGCGACGCTCGCATCGAATGCAAAGAGCTACGTGAACCGGGTGGCTGTCTTCACGATAGCGACTGTGCCGTTGGACTTATATGCGAGTCTGCTGTTTGCGCGCCGGGGTGCCGTACAGATCACCATTGCGGATTTCTACAGGTGTGCATACGTCAGACATGCCAAGACCCCTGTAAACAGTACGGAGCTTGTGGTCTCAATGCGATATGTCGCGCCTGGAACCACGACCGTATCTGCAGCTGTCTGCCGGACTTCACCGGCGATCCCAAACATCACTGCGTCAAAATACTGCCTCCGCCGCCGGAGTGTGTTCATGATCTTGAGTGTCATTTCAGTCGTATCTGCGAGCTTAATAAATGCACCGTCGGCTGTCGTTCCGACGCCAACTGTCCCATCGACGAGCAGTGTCTCAGTCGACGATGCCAGAATCCCTGTTTGCGTTCCGGAGTCTGCGGACGCAACGCTCTCTGTACGGCCGTGCAGCATCGTGAACTCTGCACCTGTGATCCCGGCTACACCGGCGACCCGGCTATCGCGTGCGAGAAAGTCCCCGATGGATTCTGCCGCCGCGATGAAGAGTGCGGCTTCGGTGAGATTTGTCACGCGTCACGCTGTATTCCGGGCTGTCGTAGCCATAGCCAGTGTCCGTTCGACAAGGCTTGTATCAACCGTCTCTGCCAGGACCCCTGCCTTATCGGCGGGGTGTGTGGTGTCAACACTAATTGCCATGCCGCCAATCACGAAGCAATCTGCGTCTGCCTGCCCGGATACACGGGTGATCCGCTCGTACGATGCAGCCTCGTGCTCAAGCCCGAATGCTACCAGGATCTCGACTGCGGAAAGGGATATGTCTGCGTCGACGACGGTAAGTGCAGCGACATCAACGAATGTCTACATGGACGCGGCCCTTGCGGCCACGGCGCCATCTGCAACAACCTACCTGGTAGTTATCAGTGCACCTGTCCGAGCGGCCTTATCGGCGATCCGTACCACGAGCGCTGTCGGCAAAGAATTGAGGGCTGCACTCGTGACGAAGATTGCAAAGACTACGAGGCTTGCGACCGAATCACGGAACAATGCTATGACGTTTGCCACAAACCCGGAGTGTGCGGACGCGGCGCGGAGTGCCGTGGCCTCCGCCACCAACCCGAGTGCGTATGCCCGAGTGGACTGCGCGGAAACCCGCACGTCGAATGCTCCATTGCCAGAGGCTGTGTCCACCACCACGAGTGTCCAGGCAATCTTCAGTGTCTCGGCGAATATTGCGGCTGTCCACGGCCTTTCCAGCAACGGAGCTTCTTCTGTATACTTACTTCGCACAACTGCACAACGACGGACCCATGCTCCGATAATCAGGAGTGTATCTACGATGGACCAGTACACACCGGTTTCTGCGTATGTCCGCGCGGGTTCGTTCTTATGCCGAATGGCGTTTGCCGAGATATCAACGAATGCGACCAGGTGCCATTCCCATGTGCAACTGGCGCACAGTGCTACAACAATATCGGATCTTTTGAGTGTGTTTGCCCAACAGGGACAAGCGGAGAACCCTACCGGGCCGGCTGTGAGCCGCCCAAGGGAGAATGCACCACTAATCACGACTGTCTCGATCATAAGGCGTGCGACGTATCCATATTGAAGTGTTACGACCCTTGCCTCGTACCTGATGCCTGCGGCCATAATGCGCGTTGCCGAGCGACCCACCACAAGGCTCAGTGCGAATGTCCTGCCGGTCATACTGGCGATCCTAAACGCCACTGCTATAAACTCATCGGATGCCCGCACGAATTCCAGTGTCCTGGAAACCTGCTATGCCTCGACGGTTATTGTGGTTGTCCTCCTGATTTCCAGCGTCGAATCGACTACTGCTTCAGGACAAGCCACAATTGTACCACCACGAATCCCTGCGATCGGCACAACGAGGAATGCATCTATGTCGGCCGCCAAGACGGTTTCTGTGTTTGTCCCCGAGGATTCCGCATCACACCCAACGATGACTGCCTAGATATCAACGAGTGTGTCGAGACGACGCCATGTGGTCAGGCTGCCGACTGCATCAACCTGCCTGGCACGTACGAGTGTGCTTGTCCACCAGACCATGAGGGAGATGCGTACAAGGGCGCCTGTCTACGCATTGAACCGCCCAAACCACGATGCACCACCGATGATGAATGTCCCCTGCACGAGTCCTGTGACCGTTCCATACCGGACTGCCGCGATCCCTGTCTCCTCGACCAATGCGGCGTCGACGCCATCTGCCGCGTGCAGAATCATCGACACTCGTGCACTTGCCCACCGGGCTACACTGGCGATCCACTCGTCCGCTGTGTCAAAATCGAGATTTGCGGTATTGACTATAACTGTCCCGGCAATTTAATCTGTCTCGACGACCGCACTTGTGGCTGTCCACTGAACCTGGAACGACGTGGTGACTTCTGTATCGCGGAATCGCGCAACTGCACTACCACAAATCCCTGTCACAAAAATGAAGATTGCATCTACGTCGGTCCAAAGGACGGCTTCTGCGTGTGCCCGCGTGGATTCAGACATCAACCGGACTTTACCTGTGCCGATATCAACGAGTGTATCGAACTGCCTGATCCATGCGCTCGCAATGCGCTTTGCACAAACACCCGAGGTGGCTACGAGTGCAACTGCCCGCCAGGCACCGTCGGCGACGCCTACATTCGCGGCTGTGAGAAACTCGAAGAAGGCTGTAAGAGCAATGATGACTGCCCAAACGACAAGATCTGCGATCACGGAACGAAGCAGTGCATCTCCCCTTGCTTCATCTGCGGCCCGTCAGCCATCTGCACAGTCACCAATCATATCGCCCTATGCACGTGCCCGCCCGAGCTTATTGGTGACCCCTATGACAAAATTCACGGCTGTTATGTCCCACCGCCACCAAAAACTGAGCCGCCAGTACAGGACACACCACCGGGAGGCTTAGACGTCATGTGTCTGGCCGATGGGGTACAAGTGCTTATTTCGCTCGACAATTTCAACGGCGTCGTCTACGTGAAGGGCCATAGCCAAGATGAGAATTGTCGCCGAATCATTGCTAACAGCAACGCACGCGAGACCATTGATTTCAAAGTCCTCTTCAACACGTGTGGACTAGTCCATATTAGTGGCGAAGCCTCTTTCGTACTTGTCATTCAGAAACATCCGAAGCTCGTTACGTACCGAGCTCGAGCCTACCACATCAAGTGCGTATACAATACGGGAGAGCGTACGGTTACGCTTGGATTCAACGTAAGCATGATCACAACTTCGGGCACCATCGCTAACACCGGCCCCCCACCTACCTGCCAGATGCAGATTTGCACTATTGATGGCAAAGAAGTGTCTCAGGCAGAAATTGGCGACGATCTTCTGCTCAAAGTCACCGTTCAACCTCATGGTACGCCTTCGAAATCGAACGATTAATTACACATTAATTCCGAATCTCGACTAACTTAGGAGGCAATTAACGTTGTTAACAGGTTAGAAACGACTGCTTCTAATACTGTAATTGACGACGTGGTGAGACCTTTTCGTGACCTTAGTGATATTAGTTAGCCAATAATTATTTGTCGTTCAGAAGACTGAATAGGTGATGTAACTATGAACTCGCGGAAACGCACCCTAATAAGCATCACTCGAATGATTTGACAGAAATCTACGGAGGTTTCGCTAGGGGTTGTATCGCCAAAACAATGGAGGATGACGAAGAGGTCCAGTACGAGGTAACCGATAACAATGGCTGTGCCACAGATACTTCGATTTTCGACAATTGGAGTTACGAACCTGAAAGCAAGGTGCTTATGGCGCGATTCAACGCCTTCAAGTTCCCCTCATCGAACAACCTTCGATTCCAATGCAGCATCAGAGTATGCTTCGGCTCTTGTCCACCAGTGCATTGCCAAGGCATTGACGCGTTTGGCCGTAGAAGGCGACGTCGTCGCCAAGCTGGTGTGGCTGGAGGGTCAGACCTCAATCCTGGATCAGTTGGGTTCCAGGTAAATACCCCGGTCCTTCTATGCATTACGCTTCAAATTATTGTGACGTCATATGAAAATTTCGTAGAGTTAATTTCTTTTCTTCCTTTGATAACTCGAAGAACCAATTAAAAATTTCTTGAAAGGTTAAATAGACAATTGAAATTGATCTTAAAAATGTAATTTTGAAAATAAAAATAATTGGATGATTAGAAAGACAAATAATAAAGAAAGGAAAGAATACATTTAGAATTAAAATAAATATGATAAAATAGTGTTTCACTGTTGAAGCGACAGTTGCACACATGCACACCAATCTATATTTATATCGACTGTTAAATTCGGCCAAAGTCCAAACAAACAAAGCTTGGTGCAGAAGACAACGATTTGAGCAAACGTTTTAAATATTTTTTTTAGGAGGGTCAGCTTCGGGAAGAGATTCAGGTGCAGTCAAACGCCATCCTAACATTCGAGAAAAAGGAGAATCAGATCGGTCCACTACAAGAACTCAATGAGGGTCCAGCCATTGAAGAGATCGACACAGTATGCTTGCCTAAGCTCGGCCTAATCATTTCACTCATTATTACGACGCTACTGGCGCTAGTTGCAGTAGCGGTTGCCATCTCTTGCTGGCTTATGGCATATAGACGGCGAGCGCGCGCGCCTGGCCCACTTCCGCATCCGGCCGAGTTCCCTAACCCGTTATACACAACGCCGGAACCTGCAATCGCTGAACCCGCACCCGATTACTATCAATCACCACCTTCAAGGCTTAGCCTCAGCTCCCGCATGCGCTAAGTGTGTGTTATTGTAAAGCTGGCCTTCCCGTAAACACACACTTAGACACAAAGATAGGTACAATATGCATAAGCACTACGTTATGTCTCCGGATAAATAGCCCTTTTGCCTTTTTACCAGAGTGATACGCCTGAATCTGATGGCATGCGGCATGGGTATGCCGATGGTAGCAGGAGCAGCGGTTTACTACTAGAGATAACTGCCACACGTGGAAGGCGAAGACATAACCAACTGAAACAACCGAATTGCGGTCCAGCAGAGACCATCGAGAAGAGAATACTGCCAGATGGAGTCAATGCCTGATCAAAAAGGAAGAAATAACCCAGAATGGAATGCATCTAATGGCAGGCACCTAGTGTAATCGACAAAAAACAATAGAATAATGAAGGAACCACGCATGTTAGCATGAACTACTCGGCTGCAAAATATCAGACAAGCTATATTAAATGAGCCAAAGCTTTAAGCCAGTATGACGAGAAGAACGTGGCGTGTTACGAAAACAAATATTTCCGAAAGAGTTGAGAAAACGTGAAACAACAAGATCTTAAAAAACCCCTGATATACCGTAGCTACCAATATATATATATATATATATATATATATA
>MNPL01001333.1:0-12750 GCA_002081605.1 Tropilaelaps mercedesae
ATATATATATATATATATATATATATATATAATATACATCGACTACCAATACTGTTTACCAATGCTTTTTGCTATGTGACTCTCAAGTAGGTTATAGGCATAGCGGTGCAATATTTTCTCCTAAAGCCACTTCGCTCTCTGCAAAACAAAGCCACAAACGCGGTTTTCGTACATAAACACACACCTATACACACGCACACATACACACACGCACAGACACACATACATACACACACGCACAGACACACATACATACACACACGCACAGACACACGTATACGCACACACACACACACACGCGTACACACACACACACGCGTACACACACACAAACGAACGCGATACATGCTTTCCTTCAATCGAAATCCTCTCTAATCGAACGCAATCAAAATCAATTTTTAGCCAGCTGCAACCAAAGAGCACGTTAGTGCCGACGGACGTGTACGATCTGCGCCTTGACGTCAAACACATTCTCCGCTTAACCCGTAACATCTCCGTAACTTGAATTCAATAAGTACTTGTAGTTATAGAAGCGCTCCTAGTTAACTCCCGCAGAGTGTGCCCCTTCGGACGCTTTCACCCATAGAACTCTACCCAGTCTCGGCCCGAAGCCGACCGAATCGAGTACCAACGGCTATCGTAGCGCGCAACGAATATTGCAGAACTCACTGGCGATTCCACTGGGAGAAATCACACTCACATCGAAAGCCCGACGTGGGCTAAGCTTTGGGCGCGTTTTCCAGTCCAGACGGTTTTCCACCGTTCCGGACGTCTGCGACTCGATCTGACGAGCTCAACGACGGCTTCGGACAGCTTCGGACAGAAGACGCCTCACGGTCACTCACACATACACACACAATACCCCAATACATCACCCCATTGAGCGGGGCGGGCCGCGACGGACCCACAAAGCAGTCGGCATTTCAGATGATCAACGCGTCTATAACAAAACAATCCAACTCATATCGGTGTCACCGGGAGCTCCTTAATGGCCATCAATGCAATGCGAAGCGCCCGAGGAGGTACGCGCGCGAGGGGGGCGACGGGGTAGAGCATATCAGGATCAGAACGAGGAATTCGCCTGGATGATCCGGCGACGTAGGCCCGTAGAAGGCGTTCCTCTTTCATCGAATACGGGAGACTGTCGAGTATGTAGGCTAATGCGTGTCTGACAGAAGAACTGCGTCACTTTCCGATTCGTCCCTTTTCCCGACACGGTCAATTGCATGCTGATGTGGAAAAATGCCGAGTTCTTTAAAAGCTACGCAGGTTCTTCTGCATGGAGGAAAACCTTTAGAGACAGCTAACGCTGGGCGAAAGGCTCGTCAGAGGGCAAACGATAATCGATTTCGGAGGGGTCTTATGCATGCACTCAGTAGCGAAGACGTGGTCGCACCCCGTAGGAGTAGTCTAGTAGCTTTGGTTGGCCCCACGACGCGTCTGTCTTGAATCGAACCCGACACCTTCAGAAGTAGGCCGCCGTTTAGTCGCTCCACCATTGCGTCACCGCGACAGCTGTGCGATGTCTCTTCGCCAATTTAACGACAAAACGCTTTGGTAGACACTTGTCGGTGTGAATGCCACTTCGCGTGCAATTGGGGAATTTTGCGCGCTCGACTCGGATTGCGGCTTTTGAACGCCAGATTCGCATATGAAACGGGAACGAGAGAAAAAGAGAGAGAAAAAGACTTTGCGAGCGATAAAAGAGATTCGACAGCAAACACCGTTCAAGCGTCGGGAAGAATTAGGCCGAATCGCCGCGGACTTCGCTGTTTGGCAGCGGCCTCGCACTGCGTCTCATGGCCAAGTAACTAAAAAGGGGCTCAACTCAAATTTACCTGTGAGACGGCCATCGATGCGCCTCCTAACGCACTCACTATCTTGAAACGGCGAATACGTTTTCGACTGGTGAGCACCTCTCGCGAACGCTCGTCCGTCGCTAAAGACCTCCCCGTGACTGCCTCCGCTCCGCGTTCGAATTTTCGTGCGGCACCGGTAGAGCCATCGGAAGTATATGGCGGTGAAACGGAGTTCGAGCGTCAAGGAACGCCCGCATGAACGAGAGACGTTGTCGTCCTGTCGACATTTCGTGTCGGTGTGTGAATGTGTTAACGGTGTCATCGGTGCAGGATGAATCGTCCCGAATAGCAAGGGGAAGGTGTCACATAGCATGGCGACGTCTATCGGGTAAGGCGAGTGGCTCAAACTATACAGCCCGGGCTGAGTTTTCGAAAGAAAAAAAAGCGGTACCCCTACATCGATCTCTTGTAACGGCAGTGCGATGAAGTTTTAGACGGCCGATTTAATCTCCAGTGATTTGCGGCTGACTTTTTTGCCGGTAGATGCATTTGTGTTCTCGTAGCAAATAATAATAATAATAATAATGCATTTTTTATTTTTTAAACACACGTTTTTCCCGAATGAGCGTCGAAGAATACTCCACTAGAACTGAGAATACTTGACGATGTTTAACCTTAGGACATTAATCCAGCTGATTTTCTATGGTCGTTCGGACAGTTGGCGAATTTTGCTGGCGAAGTCGTTCGAATCGTGAGACACTATGCAATGCATACAGGGAGAAGGTACTTTTTAGGCAGTACAATATTTTCCTCGCTTACTCAAGTGTAATTGACGGTTGGTCCTGTTCTATATATCCTCCACCTGTATGCAACGCTATCCAGGTATACGTGCCCTGGGTGATAATTCGCGCTAATCAACCGTGATATTCTTTTTTCGAGCTATTTGGCTATTTGATACGAGTCTTAGAGAAGTGTTAAATAGATATATTATGAAATGACGTACGAAGTTTGACGTTTAGTGCGTTGACACGATCCGACGTATAGGTTTTCGTTGAAGTAACGGTCGCTTCTGCTTCCCTGCTGGTAGTGTTGTTCCGAGTTTTTCTTGAGTTTTGAGCAACGTGCAGCTGGGGAGGATCTTCTCAGGCATTCTCTCGGATCACCCCATCGGACAAAAGTCTCTTGGAAATCGTACTCTGTTAGAAGGTCACGGGCGCCCCAAAACTTCAAACGGAGAACTAATCCTCATTTCTGGTTTCCTCACCACCCCGGTCACTCGGAACAGCATCGACAACGAGCAGTTGGGATCAGCGCATTTCGACGCTATCCGCGAGCAGGACGAAGCTCGCGCTTTTGAAGATGTGCGACAGAAGGAGCGCGAACTGGAGCAAGAGGCCGTCCACGCTTTCGACGACCTGTTGGAACATTCGGCCAGCAGCGATACCAGCTCGTACTATAAACCACCGACGTCGCAATACGAGTGTGAGTAGACACTGCGGTGCTGTGAGGTCGTGGAGACTTGACGACTCGTCGAGAATATTAATAGAATTTTAGTGTTTCGCTCGCTAGTGAGGTCTGAGACCCAGCTGTGTGTTGTGTCGGAGTAGAATAGCACTGTGTACATTGCGAAAATCCGAAAAAACAAGAATTGCGAGACCTGCTCTGCTGAGCATCTGGAAGATGATGCAAGAGATGAAAAATAAGTAAGTCGAAAAGCCGGTGGCACTTATGCACAATTGTTACGTTTAGCGTGAGCGCAAAAAATCAGAGCGACCCTACCACGAAATAAAACAAGCCCATGAGAATTTCTATTTTTCGCGATTTTTTCGTGCAAGTGGATTTCTTAACGAACTACTCTCTTGGGTATCTGTTCCTTGTCGTGAATCGTTACTTCAACCACTGGTCAGGAACACCTCACCTTATTTCAATTCTTATTTCTATGTTACTGGCTTGTTTACAATGCAACTTTGCTTCGACCTCGTGATAAACGATCTCTTTGTCACCACAGTACCTCCCGTCGTCCCAAGATGGATTTCGATTATCGACCTTCTTGGCATTTACTCCTTGGCAGGAACTTTCGAGCATTTATAACTTGACTTTTCTGTCTGCGCAGGCAACAGCCAAGAGGAGGAACTCAATCAGTGCCACAAAGAATTAGAAAGGTCGCGCAGAGAGAACGTTCGCCTTGCAACCGAACTGAGCGCCCTTCGACGGGATTTCGAGCAGTTAACGAAGGATAAATCTGCGGTCGAAGACCAGCTCCAGAAAGTTCAGGTGGGTGGGTGAAGGGCCGAGCAGTCGCTATTGAGACAGTGTATTTTGTCTCATAACGCTCAAACACGAGTAGCGTTGTTTTCTCGTCCGCTGTTTAAACTAGCATGTCGTGTGGAAAAACGAAGTGTCAATTCATCTAGTTTACCTAGAGTGTGAAAAGCACATAATTCTAATTACCGTTTTCTGCGCTTCTAACTGTAGTGGAGGTGGAAGAGGGTGTGGAAATGGCATAAGGTGACTTCTTCTCACTTTGTAATTTTCCGTGATCGATTTGCAGACTCGGGTAGGTCTGCTCGAACAGGAAAATGGAGAGTTATCTGATACACAAACTGTCCACCGTGTAAAAGACCAATACGAATTGATACTAGGTAAGTGTTCTTCGCGATGTAGATTGGGCTCGAGACAAGGTTGTCTTGCTTCATCGATTCAACGATTGGGCTCAGAGAACTCTTTCTGAACTCAAGCCTGTCTCCTTCTCTAGATACACCTCCTCTGTAGGTGTATCTCATGGGAACCATATAGCAGGGTTACATGCATCCGCAAAGGACATGTTGCGTTCCTCGAAGGGCTTCAAAGCCCTTAAATCATTTATTTAGTGACATTGTCTCCGATGCCTTTCCTCTGACGAAGTCGTGTGCTTCGAGTTAGCATCTCATGTGCCACTATTGGTCGAGACTGAGTTGCGTAGCCGTTGATGATTCGCCACTAGAATTTGATAATAATGAAATGGCTGATGTATGCCGAAACCCCGAGTGAGCTCTATGCCCGTAGGACGTTTTACAGGAACTTTCTATTTTTATGGACTCGACAGAAAAACTGACCGCCAGCCACAAAAAGGAGAAGGCAGGAATCATTCAGCAGCTCAACAAGTTCAAGGAGGAAGCGCAGCGGGCGCGGAATCATATTTGTGTTGCACAGGAGGTGTGTATACGCTACGCCAGTTTGGAGACTTAGATGTCTTTGGATGCTTAGAAGTCTAGTTGGGAGAAGGCCTTGCTCGAGCACTAAAGAAATGACCGAATTGGTTTACGCTTCTGTTGTGGCGAGAGGGGAACGTAAAATGACATATTTCATAAACATAAAAATTACGGGAAAGGTGTCTTTAATTCATAGTTTATTTAACGTTTGTATTACATATTTACGATTTATTAACTATGCTTCGATAATCGCTCGCAGGAGGAACGCCTTTGTTACAGTGCAGCAGATAATCGTATTGATTAGAAGTAACCACGTATTAAATAAGATCCACCAATATAGTTATTGATTTAACCATATAAGAATATTAGATGTAATACGTATATGGATACACATCCAGCGTATCTAAAAACCAATATAGAATGTCCAACGATCTAAAAACATTTAATTGTACGATTTGTTGGGACAGATTTGGTAATACATCTAGTTCTATATCGATACAAAAAAAAACATGCAGAGCTTACAAGAGCTTCTGCCTTCATTGCGCTGAGGTTACTGATGCTCTCCATTGATTGTTCCCTCCTTCAAAACCATTCCGCCACGGTCTATAAAATTCTCAAAGCAAAGGCGCTACTGCCCCTCTTTTCTTGCCTTCCACTTAGGTACAAGACGAGAAACTCCAGCTCGAAAGCGAGCTCAAGTTGCTGAAGGTAACGGTGGAGAAGCTTCGCCACAGGGAACTGGAGCTTCAGCTGAAGGTGAAGGAGCAGTCGATCTTGCTGCGCGAACAGGAGAGATCGGAAAGCCCCAGTGTTGACTGGAGCGATGCTGTTGTAAAAATTTGTCATTTAGCCGAAATCTCCACCGATAACATTCACGATAACCCCGTTAAGGTATGTAGGCTGCGTGCTTTTACTGTTGGGGAGTCATTTGAAGAAGTTGCTTTATACTTAACCGTTTGGCGCTCTTCTTAGCCGAGGTATCCGTGCTTTTCGTTTTCACATTCCAAACGCGGATCGTGTGCAGAAAGTGAGAAAAGGGACTGCGAAATGTGAGACAATAAAGGTACCTATGATGGCGTCTCCCAGCTCGGCGTGCACTCACTAAGAAAATCGCTGCGATTTTGCTTAAATTCCATGTCTTCAAATATAATTGTTCCCTCCATAGCCCTTAGAAACGCGAACAGATAAAGACGTTTTCCTAAAATGCATCGAATATGGTTTTCTGTTTTTGCGTTGAGCGTAGATGTGAGGGCGATTAGCCTTCAGTATCTGCGAGCATCTAATTTACCACCCATGTCTGCAGTTGTCGCCAGTTTTGTTTATGGGAGTTTTCAAATATGGTTTCATTATGAACGGCCTAAATGGTAATTTAGTTTGAATAACAGACGATGCACAGCAATGAATTCTTGCCGTGCTCTTACTCGGATACAGGAAACTTATCGTTCCTTGCTGGACGCCTGCTACGTGCGATTGTGTACGCTTAGGGATAATCTGACGCAAAATACCCTCGAACTAGAGCAAACCAAGAAAAAATGTGACGAGCTGCGTGTGTGCGCCGCAACCCTTGAAAAGGACAATCACCTATTAAAGGTTCGTAGACAATAAAGTGTACGCTGTTTCACCGTATTATTGGCTTATTGGCTCGATTACTGGCAAGCTTTCACCTTTGAATGCTTTAGTCGTGCCAACGGACGACTTCTTATAGTGGTCTTCGCGCATCACTCTCTTCTTCTAAGATTTGAGGCTTCTATTTCTCAATGCATCTATCCGCGCATGGAAGCATTAACTTATTGCATGAATTACTCTCTATGAATGCTGCTTTTAGGACAAGCTTGAGCACAACAACTCGGACACGGAAAGCCAAAGCGACATCGCCCGGCTGGGGCACCTTAAGGCTGCCCAGGTGGCGCGCGCCACAGCGGAACACCTGGAAAGTCAAAATCTTCAGTTGAAGTTGCAGCTGCAGACACTCGAGGAGGAAAAGTCGGCCATCCAGCTAGAACTGACGAACCTTCGCAACGTCGACGCGAAACACAGGGCCGACATAAACGGTAGGCTGGGGGCGACTGGTGTCGGTCTTCGTAAATAAAGTTCTGACGGTGGGGTTTGCCAATTGAATAATCATTTGACTGCAAAAATGAGGCAGAAGACGCCGCTTGAGTTAGCTGCACGCTTACAATCTGAAACCTAGTGACTAGCGGAGTGACATGTTAATCCAGTATCTATTAAGCGACCTGGGAAAATCGTTTTTCATTTTTAGAACTTCTGAATGAACGTCAGAAGCTGGCTGTTGAGTGCTGCCGGGCTCGCGAAGTCGTTGCTGAGGCTCGCCGGGCGGAGGAAATGGCGAAGGAGTTACTCGAGAGTGGGAAGGATCTGGCAAGGAAGGAGGCGGACGCAGCTGCCAACGCTAGACTTCAGGAGGGTTAGTTCAAGCGTTCTGCAGATAGTTTCGTGGTAGGATGGACGTTGTCAAATTTTTGCATAGGCATGCTGAGAATGTTGATCCTGACCCTTATTCCTGGTCATTGGGCATAGCGAGATTCGACGCTATAGTTTCATTTAGATGAATAGAAGAAATATTAAGTCAGCTCCAAACAATATTCTAAGTGCCTTGCTTTATGCTTCTACTAAGCAAGGGTGTCACATTGTCATATTGTCATATGCCGAATATTTCAATAATAGGCCCAGTGATCGTGACAGATTCCGCCTTTAACCTGAGAAAATCCTCTTTGAATTAGTTCGAGGTAAACCATCCCCTGATCTAACAGATATTTCGTCCGGTAGGCCTGCTCAGTAACGTGGAAAACAATGATGCTTTTTTTTGGTCTATGCTTAGAGGTGAAGCGCATGGAGTCACAGCTGGCCCGCGAGAAGGAGATAGCTAGCGAAGCCATCGCGCGTCAGCTGCGTGCTGAATGCGTCCGTCAGCTGCAAGAGAGGTTAGCGAAGATGGAGCGCGAGAAGGAAGACGAGCTCAGGAGGACCCTGGAGATCGAGCGGCGGAACGCGCAGGGGAAAACCGACGAACTCCATGAGAGGTTGGTCGCACTCGGAGGCATGTGTTGCAATTGTAGCGGTCACCTCGGCAAGATAATGGTGGTCGTAGCTGACCTGGTGCGAAGTCATCGCTTGGACGGAAGAACATCCAAAGGAGAGCTACGGGCCGCGGTAGAATGACGGGATATGTTTCAGTGATATGCCAATAAACAACTATAAAGAGAGTATACACAGTTAGACGGAGTTATCCAAAGCGCACGGTGCAACTCATTCACTCTACAAAGCTATCGCGATTCCGTCTGAATGAAGTGTGTGCTTCAGGGTATATGCCGTTCGAAGACCGTCATAGAACCGCTTTACGAATAGCGTATTCATGCATTACCATACATTTCTTGAGGTTCATCCGAAGACGCAGGTTCTTACGTTTTGTGGTTGGCTGTTGGACAAACCCACTAATGCGTGCTGCTATTTCAGGGCTGTCGTGCTAGCAGAGGAAGTGGAGGAGCTCCGCAAGGAGCATCAGGCCGTGTGTCAGGAGAAGAACGAGAACGCTGCCAAGCTTCGCAACGTCGAAGCTGACTTAGACGAGGCTCAATACCAGTTAACGCACAAGGACGACCAGATTTCGAGGTAGTTCACCGTTGGTTAATGAATTGGCTGTGGCGGCGTGAGCCGTACGATCAGTCTGAAAATCTGCAGGGTTTTTCTTCTGCGGCCAAGCCGATGCCCTCGGGTGTGGGTTAGCTAAACGTTTTACTGTTATGCTTTGTCTGTCGGACAATGTCCTCAGCAAAGCTTATCTTTGGATGCAATATTTGGTAGGCAAA
This sequence comes from Tropilaelaps mercedesae, assembly GCA_002081605.1. NCBI lineage: Eukaryota > Metazoa > Arthropoda > Arachnida > Mesostigmata > Laelapidae > Tropilaelaps > Tropilaelaps mercedesae. Next base: position 8,818 of record MNPL01001333.1, read on the forward strand.
AAAACTACATAACGAGTAATTTCCGTGCTTGTCGGGCTTACATTGCATAGTGCCATGGAGAACGATCAGCTTCAGGCTAAATGGGTGAACCTGTGTAGGCTTTCACGGTGAGCCTTGGTGTTTGTTTAAAGCTTGGGTGGAGCAAATTGGCGTGGTTGGTCTCGCCCCGGCACTCACTGCGCGTTCTAAACGCGGCTAAAAGTTATCGGCTGCGCTTCGGGTTTTCGGCTAGGTTGAAGTCACAACTGGAGGACATGCGGCTGAAGGACGAAGCTCAAATCGGCGAAATCGCGCAGATGCAGAAGAAGATAACAATCTTTCAGAACACCATGAAGAAAGCCAAGAGTTTACTGACGAAAGCTGAAACCGAGAAGCAGACGGCGGCTGCGTCGAGCCAAGAACTGCAAAAGGTACGCACTTCTGTTAGGCTATTTTAGCGATTACAGCTTTTCTCATTGAAGTTAGTTGTTTTGATCATGTCAGATAGGGCTGTCGCGTTTGCTCAATCTGCGATCGAACATCATGATTTGCGCTTCCGATCTAGACTCACGCAGCGGGTTCACCATTACCTTGGAGTGAAAAGGGAATTTCGACAGCGAAATACAGCGGCAATAGTGTAGCTGTATTTGGTCATGATGTGTCTAGCCTATATATCGTTTGTGTGTGTTCGCCGTCAGTCGTGTAAAGCTATTCGGAAAATGGTCGTTTCTATGAGAAATCTGCTTGGTGAGTACTGCAACCTCAAATTGATTAACCACTTGTTCCACAGACAAGTCCGGCTATATCAAAAGGACGGCCATACAGGAAGCATCTATCCGATTTCAAACCAAGTTGATCAGTTTCGGTATATCGAGTCATCAATATGCCACTCCCTGACAATGGTACAGGCAGCTGAACAGAAGACTTATCGGCAGTTTATCGGAATATTGTCAACTCCATATATTATTCGTCATCTAAAGACGCCATAGGTTTAATTATTAGGCCAGCTGACAATGCCACTTGTGTGGGTTTATAGGAAAATCAAGCGTTGCGGGCGAAGTTGAATACGTTATCCCAGAACGTGACCGCATCGCAGGATCGCTGCAAAGAGTTGGAGACAGCTCTGGCTGCGCTGAGTCCTCGAGATCAGGAAATGCCCGGCGGATCGGGCGACGACGTAGTGAAGGACACTTGTTCGAAGCTGGCCGCCGAACTGGAGCAATGCCGCGAACAGTTGGCCGACGCCGAGGGCGTAATTCTGGCGCTGGAGGAGCAGCTACGGTCCAAAATCTCTACTATGCAGAGGGTTCGGGATCAGCTTATAGCAATAAAGGTTTGTTTAACTGCCCTGCAATAGGTCTGAAGGCGTTTTATTGTATGTCGTTCGCCGGAATGCTGCGTGATGACCGAAATGGACAAACTTCCCTTGACGTTGCGGGAGGCTAGATGTCGAAACGTATCGTTAAGTATGTGTATCCTAAGTAAATATGTAAAGCAAGAAAATCATTGATCGATATTTCACCCTCAACCAATTCCCAGGTCCTCGTAGAGTTATTAGCCGTGTCGCTTACACCTCACCTGAAAGCACTCGGGATAAGGCCATTGTGAACGTTGTGAACATTGTGAACTACCGAACGAATGTTGATATCGTATTAGTTACATCCATTCCTATTAAACTGAACTTCTGCTTCTGCTCTAGGACGAAGGACGAAAATACGACACGGAGCGCCTTTTCCTCGTCCAGACAATCGACCGACTCGAGAACGAGGCATTGGCGCGGAAACGCCAAGAAGCTAATTTGCGGTCCGCTTTGGAGGAGGTCACGGACAAGGTCATTGAAAAGCTCGTCGAACGACACAGATTCGTACCCTAGCGGTATCATCAGGTAAAAACAAGGTGTATTTAGTAGCGTTCCAAAGAAGTTCCTTGGATATTTACGTTCCGTACGAGGAGTATTGGCGAGTGTTACGAGCCAGTCGGGGACGCACGGGTCGTCAGTTCGAAGGAGGTCCAGCACACAATTTCTGCTACTCTAATTTCATTGCCTTCTTCGGACGGAGGGTGGGGGTGCAAGCTGCCCTCGTCGCGAACATACCAACCGGGAATGCATGCCTGCACATGCACTAGATTTTGAAGTGATTGTGCCCGTGCAGCACGGATAGACTAGCGTGCCTGTACAGCGAATACGTATAATTGGATATATCCTAGGATTAGACAGAAATAGGCAGAGAAGAGCACTGCGTCCTGCACAAAGAACCTTTGTTGGATTTGCAATCCAACGATTTACGCCAAAATGGGAGCTGTGTCTACGAAAAATGCACGCACAATTGTATATATACGTGCACGCACATATATATATATATATATATATATATATATATAAACGCACGCACATGTGTATACATATATAGTTGTGTGCATCAACGAGAGCAAGAGTGAGGTCCACAAACCGGATATTCTAACGAAATTGTTGTGGTGTGGACATCGTGATGTCGGATTGTGTTTGTGCCATTCGAATGAGTGGTCTGTTGTATTTTGGATACTGGCGAAATCAGCAGATAGCATCAAGATGGCGTCTAATCATCTCGTGGTTAGCTACTGGAATTTGAAGTAGTCTACTTATTTGATACATGACCCAAGCGTGATGGAGTAATGTGACGTTTAATTATGTGAAAATGACGAAGAAAAGATTTTAGACAAAATCGAGGAAATAAAACCGAATTGAACATGTTTTTATAAGCGCGCTGTCCTTATATAATTATCTAATGATCTGCTTTACTAAACCACTGGACGATAGTCGCAAAATCAACGAAGTTTTGGTTTATTAAAGCACTGATTCAAGTGTAAATACACCTAATCCAATTTCATGCTGCACGATTTGAAAAAGCAATTTTGTTCTTAGTTATCCTAAGTCCTTAGGTATCCCTAAGGTGTACAAGGAATGCGATGTATACATTGTTATCAGACTTAGATGGCGATATAACGATAGGTCGATGACTTCGTTCTATTAACCTGGCGTTACTGAAAAAAACATCGAAATCTTGGTAGAATAAGCTAAAACATCGATGCTCACAGATCTGCTAGCGGGAATTAGTGTAAAGTTAAATGTTCCAGTTTTACGTCAAGTAGATTAGAACTGGGAAAACGTTATAAATACGCAGTGTGAACTTTCAAACACGTACTATACACATCTCGAGTTTTTACGTACTTAAACCTCAAGGCACACTGTTGATAAGTGTCCAGATACAAATCGTGGCGTCTCAGCTTCGTTACATGTTCGCTTGAGAAGAGACTGCAGTTGTCAAAAAAAATGCTTCCTGTCATCACCTCCAGAAGAGTGTAGCAGAACACTTCTAGACGATCCTGTGCAACTTTAACTGTGCTAAGCCGACCTTTCAAAGTGCAGATTCGCAGTCAAAGAGGAAAAACCTGAGCAAACGTAACCGTAACAAGTGGCTGGTATTTTTCAGGCTGTGCAATTTCGGCAAATTTTTTTGTCGACTCACTAAAAATGAGTCGTGACTGGGTGTTACCTAGCTTGGTCCCCGTCCAAATACAAGCAGTTGTCAAGCAGTCGTAAGACCATCGACAGCTCGTATTGCCAGACTGGCCAGATTATGAAGTTAATCTGATTTTCACCACTGCAACGTACTCTCGTTTTTTCGAACTGACCTCCCAGCAAACATTTAGCGCCCGCAGTATCATTTCTCGCATTACTTCGTAAGACGGACCCCGCCAACGTGAATGCGCAACGGTAGGGTTCAAACCCGAGCTTGAGCGGTTCTACGCCGGTCGACACGCGCATGAGAATGCACCACGCCACAGAGCTCCACCTGTTACCTAGAGAAAACAAAACACTTCTGCAATTTGAATTCGAAAAACAAATGTCGTATTTATATATTTATATATATATATATATATATGTATATATATATATATATATATATGTGTGTG
>MNPL01001334.1:0-18416 GCA_002081605.1 Tropilaelaps mercedesae
TATATATATATATATATATATATATATATATATTCAAGCATGATGAGATAGTTTAGTGGTTAATATGCACTTTTTCTGCACGGGTTACCTTTTAAACAGACTCTTTACTGCTTTTTGGTTTTTGGAATTTGGTTCATAACGCCTCTGGTTTAAACGAAAAACATGAAGAGCAAATAAGAAAACAGTAATTTATGATCCGTAATCTTCCGACGCAAGTCGAAAAAGACCTGATATCCTCTCAGTCGTTCTTCTCAATTAGCACCGCAGATGGGTATTATATAATGATAGATATAAAGTGCAGTATATCGTTTGTTTTCTCGAAATTTGCTCTTTCACGTGTACACAGCGTAAAGGCCGCGAAATGAGTATATTTTTAACCGCGAGGTAACAGATGCAACCGAGTATAAGAAAGAAACCAAGCCTTACAATAATTTCAATAAATTTTCTAAAAAATCTCACCCTCCTAACGTTTGTAGAAACAACTTAACCTAGCGTCCAAACTCTCTCCAAGCCCACCATATGCCACTGGAATGTGACACTACCTGTCATGATGAGCAAACATTATTTTAGCAGCTGAAGTTGGTACAGTCCTGCAAGTACGTTACTGTTCAGGAGAAGAAAGGGAATCTTAGGTTGTGGCAATCGGGATACTGAAATATCCGTTGAGCGATCGCCACCAAGATAGGTACAGTGATATTGGGCTACTTGTGAAGTTTTATGAAGTTTACCGAAACCAACTAGTGGTCCTTGCTTTCTAATACTATAATTATTATTATAAGTGTAGTAGTAGTAGAAATATTATTTTTAATGTTATTGTTATATACATCCGCAGAACGCGCAGAGCAAGACCTAATAAAGAACCAACGATATTTCACAACAACATCATTTTAGCATCATATTCCTCACGTGCCTATACTCAAAATTCTTGCAATTTTAGCCCAAGTGAATGTACATTTTGTTGCAACCGACCGAGTGGAATGTTAGAGTGTCATGGGCCGATGCTAAAGGCATTGGGTTCAAGAATGTTTAATTTTCTCTATTAGCTTTATAATAAGGTCCATAAATTAAAAGGCAGATTGTAGCCTACACAGCCTTGTCTGAAACAGAAACAGTGCCTTTTTGTTGCTCAGAATGTCACAAATGAACAGGAAACGTAGATACGCACGGGACACAAATGATTAAACTTAAAATCGATCCCAGCGCATTTATATTCGGCCGCAAATTATGGAATGAGTAATAGGTCTTTTATGGGTGGTAGAGCTTAAATGTTTCAAAAAGGAAAGCAGCGAATCTTATATACTCTTCTCTATCTCAACGTATGCATTAGAGCCTTTTGTACTGTTAATGTTGTTTACTACTCCAACAGCTTATACAACCCTTTTCTTTATCTTTTTGATTTCAGCGGTCGCACCGTCTTTGCTGCGGATTTCTAATCCCTGATAACTTTCGCCCACTTCTCTTTTTCGAGACTATTTGTAACTTACTAGGAGTGTTGGCGTCCCTTTGCTGAACCACCTATTGCTCTACTGATTATTCGATCATAGAAATTATTGAATTATCATCCCTTTTTTTGTTTACCATTCGTATGAGCGCATCAATTGTTTACATTCATTTTTCTAGTTTACCTACTTGGAAGATGTGGCTATTGTCAACAAGAAAATTTAAGCTTTTTGCAGTGCGTGCTTACCAAGTCAAAAACTTATCAGGTCTCACAGCAACGGCCCTAAATAAACTGTACGAATGCCCTAAATATAGACTGAATGCAGACTTCTTCGTATTATTGACAGGTAATATGGGTGGGCAAATGTACCTTCCCTATCCATGCGGCAGCTAGCTGTCATTGTTAGTTTTTTCAGCTGCAGCCCTTATCCTTTGCCTCTACGTATTTTTTCCAACGTATTACAGAGGCCGATTTACTGAGATATAAAAAGTTCGTATTTGTTTTATAAAAACCGTATGTCTTTTCGGCCTGCCTTCTCGTACAGCATATACTAAGTTACACACTCTATGGGCAAAGGAGACTCAGGCAAGATATACTTTAACAATACGAATTATATATGTATATATATATTTAAATAAACAGTCAAATTTTTACGCATGGTTTTTACAACAATTAGCTTGTAGTTTTTTTCTTTTCCTACAGAACAATTTTATCTTAATGGAGGTGTAGACAAACAAAATCTTCGCATATGAGTGGAAATAAACGTATTTCTGTAGCATAAAGATCCAAAATGTGCACGTTTTCTAATGAATATTTCTAACAACCATTGTTGGTTGTGTGTGTAGATATATACACACTTCCGAATCTGAAATTAATTTCAAAATATTAATACAAAAACAGCTATTATTAACGCCAGTTGTGTGCCGAAAGTTGTCTGAAGATCAACTTTCTGAACAACGCTGAAGAGCCTTAATCCCCCGAAAGCGTGAACGTTTCAAAATTTGTAGTAATATTTGGAAAGGGCGATATATACATATATATACATACTTACACTTAGTAGTTCTTTGGAACATAACGTACACGCTCATTAGATTTATATATTTGAAGATTTCGGTGTCAAAAAGCCAAGCAAGCTCAGAAATATAGATCCGTTTCAAACGTTAATCTATCTTACAGGCGAACATGAAACGTGTTGTTATCCCTCCTTCATCTGTAATTCTAAAGAAATGTTGTCGTTTCATTCTGCAAGTTTTGTCTAAAAAGCTGAGTAAAAATGGTCAGGTCGGTTGTAAATTAGCAAGCCGAACTTTTTATAAAAATGTTCTCCTTGTTAACAAGCGCTTCGCCCAAATGCTTCGAAACAAAACAAAAGAATGAGAGCTAAAAAAACACGAACACTAGGCTTGTATTTTCTGGACGGTATTTGGAACTTTTTTTGCAGGACAGACAGATAAGATACAATAAACATGACGGATAAAAAACAGAAAAACTACGCAAAAATGCGCAACACATCGCAGCTGTACATTTGTAGTACGGGCTCGTGGTTTGCGCCGGCCCAAACCGTTGCAGTACTGGGGGAACGGTAGATAACAAACGTCTGCAGTCGTTTCATTCGTTTTGGTTCTTCTTGCGGCAGCTTCATCGTGATGTCGTTGGCTAGCCGCCGTTATCGTGCATGCACCCAGCACGAGACCAATTTGTCGCGCACCGCAGCTGCGCGGACTCGCTCGGCCTTTCACTGTCCTTCTTCCTCTTTCCTGCGTGGCGCGGCGCCGGTACCACTGCGTCTACAACCACCAGTGCCGACAATAGTTAGTGACGCTGGCTAACACCCTCTGTTTCCTTCATTTTGGCGCCTCCTCGTTGTTCCGTTCTACTGCCCCGGGGTGGCGGTGCTCACGATGTAACGGCATCTGAAGAGTTTATCTCAATTAGAGAATGAGAGGGAGGGCATACTCTCTCTCTCTCTCTCTCTATCTCTCTCTCCTTCTCTTACCCGACCGCGACGACACGCAGCGCGTTCCTCCTCCTTTTTTCGCCCACGCATCCTCACCATCCCTCGCTCTCTCTCTCTCTCTATTTCTCTCTATTTCTCTCTCTTTTCGGAGGAAGCTAGCGAAGCTAACTGGGATATTGGAAAGGCCTGCGCCTTTAGCTTGTAAACCCAAATGCTAGTGAGTCTATCGCTGAGGCGAAACAGTAACGTAAGCGAAGGCCGCTCTACCGTCGTGAGGACCTATAGTCAAGCGGAATCTCTTGTTAGACTCGGCTTTTCCTTCTAACTTCCATCCTTTCAGCGCATATACAACGCACTAATATTCGTTGTATACATACGTAGATATATACACTTAGCGCGAGGCAACGGACGACAGTGCACCAATAACTACACCCCCTGTGGCCTTGGGGTGCCGGGACCGTGCAGTCGTGTGCAACCAGCCAGGCAAGCTCATGTACATGGCTTGTATGAGAGTGCGTATACGCGCACAATCACTTCTTTAACGACGAAGAGAGACTCTGCCTCTGTCCGATGTGCTGCCCTCTCACACTTAGTCAAGGCATTACACACGAAAGGGAATAGACCAGGACGTGAGCATATATATATATATATATGGGGAGGCAGAGCAAGCGTACAACGTCGATGAAGCAGACCGGCGTGTGAGTATGCTCCCACTCGGCAGAGTAGTCCGCGCGAGCCACGGCTCAATACAACGACAGGACAACAGCCTGACCAGAATGTGCTAAAAGTGACCGTAAACGTATTATACCTAGCGCGTTCCGACGATAGAAGTAGGTGAGCAAAGATAGACGATGGGAGAACGGGAGGAAGAATTGAGATAGAGAGCCGGAGAAGAAAACGGATTTAGGAAAACCACGAATGAGACAAGAAGGGAGAGAAGGAGAAGGATTGTGGAGGCCGCATAGGAGTATGTCTGTGATGCAAGACGCATGAAAGGAAAGGACCGACATGTTATCGTCGACGCGTCGGACTTCATCCGCGTGTATTCTGAACGTTTACTCACGTACACATTACGACAGCTGCTATTTCTCCTACTCCAACTGTTAGTGGCGTAGCAGTAGCGTTGATGCTGCTTAGCCTCGAGCTCACGGTTGAGGACGTTAAGTGATTTATACGATGAGGCGTGCGCTATATTAGCAACGAGCCCTGAATGGCACAGTGTCTGCACGTACACTTCGCATAGCCACGCATAGAGTTGAAAATACACGCAGCAATGCCAGTGCTACCAGAACAATGCCAGAATACCGTCCCACCTGGCAAACGTGAGACTACGACGAGACGAGGGAGATTGAGCGTCGCGGTCCACGCAGCGAGCATGTAGGATACTCTAACCCTGAGGGGACGCTAGCTGACAACGCAGACGCTAGCAATGCCACTAATGGTTCTTCGTACATGTTTTTCATACAGATTATATCATATTGGTCGACCGTCTTCGAACTAGTAGTTAACTAACTAAGTAGTTAATTAACACCGATTACGAAGAAAAGTTCATTCAGTTAGTGTAACGCCTGTTTCTAATTTAACGTTGATCTTACGGATTCGATACAGGATTGAGATGCAAGTTGGTACAGATTTCTGGCAGAATGATGAAAGAAACTACCGAATTACATAGCAGTAGGACATAAAACGATCATTCTTAACGAACATGTGTCTGAGTATGTCTGATTACCTTAAATGACACTCCGTAAATAGGTAACGCACCTTCATTAGCACCATTCCAAGTACAACCGATTTTATAAAACGGTGAGAGATTTCTGGACGACACTTTTTATTCAGTTGTTTGCACTTTGAACAGCGCATATCATGTACATGCGCGCTTACACACACACACACAACGATACTTACATACAAAAATACCCTTTAGTACGAGAATTCTTTGTAAAGTTCTATAGTGCGTTCTTATAGCACTGACTAGCGTACAATGGTACGGTTTTGCTTAGTGGTAAGACACCGCCAAAACATCGGCTCATTTTCCTCTATAACCGACCAATGGTCTCAGACCGTTACCTCGACCAGACTCAATTTCATGTCGTTCATCTACTCTGGTGTTTTCCGACACGAATAACCCTATTTCGCAGTGATTAGAGATGAATCACAAGCCTGTATCATGCTCTCATTCAAAGATAGATCTGACCAAGAGGCACGCTAGAGAAACGAAGGGGACGACTACGGCTACGCCACTACAACAATCCCGCACCCCTCTACTGCCTAATTACTTTGCTTCCATCCCTCTGTATGCTGCATTCGAGCTACGATTTTGAATCTTAGCCTAAATGTTTAGTCATGTATAGTACTGAATAAATTAATTGCGTATGCAGCTCGAAACGCGTGTGCATAAGAAAACGAAACATCATTAGAACAGGAAAAAAGCTACGTCAGCGCCTATTTCCATCCGACTGACAACTTCAATTGAGAAATAGCGCGCGTAATTACATAACAGGGTAGTACATCTACTTTAAGACAATCGACGGCGATAAAAGAGACTGAACTCTGTATCCTGTACTAAACCGAAGTTAGACCTGTCTGAGAATAGCTATTGCAATTATCTGGCCTCTTTGTCTGTTTGCCCGGACGGACAAGACTAAATTCTACGCGTCGCAATTTGTACTTCGCAATCTGGTGGTACTGGATGACATTCACTCTGCACTATCCGGATAGTTAATATTTAAGTACTCGTAGTATCTAATCTATATACAAGTTCCACCCATACAACTGTTGCTTTTGTTCTCATCCTGGTGCGTCAATCTTGTGCTCGCTGCATTTGCTCGATTGGCCGAGCAGAACTTCAGTCCTTGGCTGAATGCAGCAGTCCGTTCCGCTTTTTTCAACTATTCTGTACAGAAATTCGAGTCAGGGATGGCTGTGGTTTGTAATCCGTCTGTTCGAGCTCCGTGGAATGTAAATTCTCTTCTCTTACCTTTTGTGTGAACTGCGGCATCCACAAAGCTCCCGGATAGAATAATGATGATGAGAAGAACGGCGAGAAAAGCGAACACTTTTTTCGGAACAGTTGCTGGTATTGCTTTATAGTCGTTGGTCATGGTGACGCGTCTGACCGGCCCGTATCCACCCATGGTCATAACACCACGCATACTTTAATACGATTACAGGAACACTGCCTTCGATGCCTGACTCCTGCTGAGTCCGTTGAACTCTCCAATAAACGGGGCGAGGTAACAACACTGCTTAATTACCACAAAACTCCTTGGCCTGTTGGTGTTGATAATTAGAGTGGGACATACCACGTGGTTGCACCATCATAACACTTCCATCCTAAACACGCGTTTCACGACTGTATCCGATATTCTAATTAGAGTGTGGTACCGTCGCTATCGATCAGACATGCACACAAAAACGGTGATAAACTGCACTGTGCAGCTGAGACTGTGCTGCACAACAACTAGGATAGTCCACTAAAGTCATCGATCAGGCTGAAACTGGATGAGCTGCTCGGTCGACGTAGAGGTCAGTGCTCAAGAAACAGCAGAGCTTTTTGTCAAAACTCTAGCGGCCTTTTAGTATCGCCACTCAACGTCGACTCACAACGCTGGCCCACGTTTATGATGAACGTTTAGGTCGACGGATCGCTCATTCTTCACTCATTTTCAGAAACGCAAGAACACTGACTGCGTTCAACTTCTAGTCCAAATTAACTTTTTTGTTCGACAAGACGCTATCGTGTGAATGAACAAATATATTTCGTAGTCGAAATGCTGTAGAGTCTATCAGTGCAATTGTTATATTCTTGTACCCATAGGTACCAGCTGCCTGCCAGTTTCGCCGGTAAAAGCGCTTAACAATAAACGTTTTCTTTCTGTTGTTTTTGCTACTCGCGCCGTCTCTGCTCTCACGTTGGTTTTTCAATGCGTGTATCGGCGACCAGGAGCGTCAATATATATGCAGAAGTTACAATCTATACTATGTTAAAATTTCCGCCTAGGTAAAATACGCTCCGCCAGTAGAAAATGGGCCACCACGTGACTTCAGGCTCAAAAAGAACACTGAGAGCAGTGGCACATGCTGCCGGGAGAACGTATAGGGCAAGACCCCGACGCCGGCAGGCCCTCCGCAAATCGAGAGTTAGACGGAAACAGGGTGCACGGAACGCTCTGCAAGGGGACTCCGGCACGACTGAGGGCCCCTCGTGGGCCGCGTGAGATCAGGTCGGTCTGCGCAGCGCCGTCTGGTAGCGCCCCCCTGAACTACACTATAGAGAGGCGATAGGGTGCCCCGGAATGGAAAGGTGCTGCGGAACATAGGGACGAACCCTACACATACAATATTGGGGCAGAGGGCTGTGCGAACCAGTGTTATGCGTTGTGTAGTAACAAGCGAACTGAAGGTTTTTTTTGTGTGTATAAAAGAGTACACATTCTCTACAGTACCTATGATACAATGATGGACGTCCTTAGTTAATAGAGCGAGGGAATTTCATTAATTTCTATCAGCTGAACTAACTTTAAAGAGTTTTCAGCGACATTCTGTAACACAAGAACCCCATGCGTGCCTGCACCCTTACGTTTCGCTCAATATAAAAAGCAGGTATATTAATTAATGTTACAGATCATAATAGTGGCCAGTGAGAATTGTATATAGATGTAGTTAGTTATGTAGATGTGTATAAAATGCGAGAGACGTATAACTCTTTTTGTTTTTAGTGATATGTTAACGCGTACTACGTTCAAGATTACATTCTCTTCATTGAAAAAATATCACTGAGGTTGTCTTGATTGGAAAGACTAGCTAGTATACATTGAAAAAACAGAAATCACTGACTTCATACTCAGACAGCTATACATAATAATAGCTTGACTTTGGAATAATCACCAATGAAATAAGAGCTATACATGAATTTGCCTGCTTTGTAAGTTTTTAAGTCTGCTGTATTGTAGTAGGGAAAGAGGGTTTGAATCTAAATCAATGCATTTACATATCGAGTTGAGACTCAACGAGACCGTATGAATATCGAGTAAGAGTACTAAATACCCTGGAACGGTTATTCTGGGATTTATTCTGGTATTCTACTTTTGGCAAAACTTTAAAATATTTGCTTCAGTACTAATTCTTTCCAGTTAAGACATACATATATCTAGTCTAGAAAGATTATGTGCAGTGAGAAAGATAGCGAGTATTATCGTAAGCATCACTAGGTACGAGTACGTGGAAAATCGGCTTTATCGACTTGCTGGGTCGAAAACTTGAGCGACTCCTAAGCGCTGAAGCTTAAACTTTCATACGGATGGAGGCGTGCACCAAGTCTAACCATCGCAAATTAATTTCAAACTTCCAAGATATTTGTAGTATATTATATTTGCCAGGAAATTTAACAATGGCCTCTTTTTCAGAGAACTATACATATTTTGTGATATACACCATTTAAATTCAGACGCCTTATTTGAGACTTTATATATATATATATATATACATATATATATATATATATTTGTGGGTTTTAGAAGACCCTTGTTCGAAGTTACTATGTATAGTACGTTAGAGAAATATTGTATTTTAGGGTTGAATTTTCATTGCTGTGTACAGTTTTCTTGTGCAAATAATAAGTATTGGTCGAGTACAGTGGTAACGAATACAGCTAGCCTAGGTAATAATTTGCAGGTAGGGGATTAAACGAACGTAGTGAACACTGGATAACATATCATAAATACACCTTGCAATTCAGCAATATAAAACAATAAGAATTTCACGACTTAAAAATCGTTCGAGGTATCTGTCAGATGCCTCGAACTTCCTACTAATAACTCGGAATTAAAAGCTATCAATGACTTTCAATCTCTAACAACATCTGTACCCAGTTGACTGTCTAAACTAAAATTGACTGTTTAATCAACTGCCCGAAATAAGACAAAATAAGCGTACTGTCTACGAACTGATAAGCAACACGTTCTTTCAACGAATCAAGTACTTCAATGAAAATACAGTGAATTCGAGATGGCAGAAGGGGACACCTCAATTGCTCCAGTCGCTTATAACCGCACAGTAGTAGGCAAAATTAATGAATTATGTGTCAGGCAGTGTGATGTGGCAACGCCCAGGCTCATCAGTAAAGCCTGAATTTTCTGCACACAGTTCGTCTCATTGCAATAAACAGATCCGCAGAGACGCCGACTGAACGAACGCTAACGAGACCGGTGCTTTAAACGCTTTGTGAAGCCTCCTCTATGGATGCATTCTACCAAAACAACTCGAAGCACCTGCTACAACATCGATCACTTTATGTGGCAATGTTCGTGTTCGAAACGAGCCTATACAGGCAGTATATAGTAAACTTTTCACGCCACAAATGAAACAACCAGATCAGCATAGACGATCTTGTATCGGATACGTGTTGCCGTATCGCAAATATTCCAGGAGACGTGGTAGTGTCTAATGAGAAAAAGATGTTATGAATTTTAGAATTAAGAAACCTAGCAAAAAGTAGAGACTAGCTATAAGATTGAATTGAGAGATTAGCTACTGACTTGATAAAGATATTTTAATGCCCAAACCAATCAAAACCCATATCGTCGCAATTACCATATAATAAGGGAGGCATACTTTTGATCGTAAAAAAGGCGATAGATGCAATAATAGATTTGCTGCGGAATTATACGTCCCGCTAATAAAAATTATAGGCGATCGGAAGTATATACTTTAATGATCACGAACTAGTGTGTAGGCTATCTTACAGACGTAGAAATACCCGGGTTATACATTTAAAAGCGCCCCGTCAGCCGGGCCAATATGTTCAAGTAAATGGCTCCACATGTTCGCTGGTAAAAAGAGAAAAATCATAAGGCATTTGAATACATGTTGGACGCAACGAAATTGGAAAATGTTCGAATAGTTTCAACGAAAAGTTTCAATGGTAGATGATACCTATAGTATGTTCGCGTTATATGCAAATGAATTTTGCTCTCACTATCTCACCAGTTTGAAGGTAATTTTTTCATGCATGCCAATGACCTTTGAGTTGTTTCAAACGGCATTGAAGACGTGTATGCGTCTGGTGAATAGAAAGAATAGAGCATAGCAACATATTTGAAACGTATGCTATGAAATTCTGACAAAGGTGGTAGTTGCGTGACATGTGCCTATTTTTCAACAGAAGACGGAAGTTACTAGTCATAGGGTCATCGCGTAGCGACCTCCTAACTTCTCAAATCACGTGAAAGATGATCAAGGTGCGAATTTTTCTCGCTGAAATCTATTACCGATACGCTACCAACGTTGCGCTCACACTATTTATAAATCGAACGTATAGAAATATGTATAATACGTCTGGCGTACATTTACGTTTGTTGTTTACGCGTTGATTTTTCCAAGTCGCTTAGGTCGCTTAGAAAGTCGCTTAGGATATGAAATACCTTGAACACAGCCTAAAATTGGCAAAAATTCCGAGAAAGAAAATGACGCCTTGTGCAATGTGCTTTTACAAAACAAGATTGAGAGACATTGATCTGGTTTTAATTAGTTATATACCAATAATATTAATCCAGACTGTACTCATCTCTCCACTGTGCAAAGCCAGTCACACATTAACAAGGAGTTAAAAAACCTATTAACGCGAATGCCCAGTAGATAGTAGTGTTAAGGAATGATGCATTGCTACGCTTGTTTAACGTTGTTTTGAAATATCTGGGTGATACTGTATCTCATTGATACTTGACGCGATAAAGTTTTGTAGTGACGAATTATGATAAATATATATATATATATATATATTTTTTTTTTTTAAAATCGTTGTTTACATTTTAAGAGGCGGCGCTATCGGTCTAATTCAGTGAAATTATTGATTTCAAATTATTTGTCTCAAAAATGAGGCCGATAGATGTAAATAATACTATTAGTAATGACAGTTAACTGACGGTAGTAATTCAAATGAACGCAAAAAACAATTACCTGTACCCACGCAGAGGAAAACAGTGGTACTCAAAGATTACTAAAAGGAAGTTGGAATCATATTCAACAAAACCCATTTTTCAAGGTTCCAAACAAACTTTTATTATTAAAATTGCGTTTGGGGTCAGGTCATAGCTTAGACTGTTTTATTATCAAATAACCAAACATGTTCAAGAAATATAAAGTAATCCTTTAGGAAACCGAGAAGAACCAAGTGTTGCATAGCGTATTGGTGTGTACTTTACAATCCAGGGTGAAACTTAGGCGCACAAGTTCAATCTCCGCAGTTACACACTGACATTTACAAGATCCCAACGCAAAAAGGTACTGCGAACGGTAAATGTTGACTGATGATCAGCCTTCTCTATTGGACATCTCTATGTGAGAGACGTTATAAATTACATGAAATCATGTTTGCAAAAAAACATGGTAGCCCTAAAATTTCCAATATTTTAATTTGTATAGAATCTTTTATTGCTATCAGCTTTTCTTATAAGATTCTCATTAAGCGTTTTTTTTATATATATTGCTATTTCCATACTAATGAGTGCATCTATTATATGCCTTACCACTAAATCTATCGCGACATAATTCTACTACAATACCCAGCAAAGTCGCTAAAATATGAATAATATTGTTGCAATATTATAATGTCGACGATACCATGATATTGCTTTCCGCAGCAAAGCTGAGTCATACCCCTTTTCAAGCGCTAATTAAAATTCTATTACCATAACTATGGAACTGGTCGTGAAATAAGGAGGGACAAGCTAATAATGGCAGGATATTTTTATTACCTCTATGCAGAGAAGGGCTAGGTTCTCAAGAACAGCGTGTTTGTATGCGAGCGGTAGAAAATCGAAACAGAACAGGTTGGACAGTCGCTAATGCACGAGTGACTCGACTGAAATAAACCCTAACACCGATGTAACGTATCATGCCGTAAATGGGTGACTAGAACCCAGGCGTTTTTCTAAAACAGATATACCTGTAGCAAAATGCCGGCCTGCCATTTTCTAAATTCGAGTATATGACAATATTTATTGGCTTCTGTATTCCCTCTAATGTGATACATGTAATACGTTTGCATTGTGTCAATGGGTGATAGCCGCTGGCTACGCAAGACACGGCAGTAACGTTTATAGTATGCTGGAAAACCAGGTGGCGAACGTTCGTTGAATAAGCGTTGTCACTCGACCTCTGGCATCGAAAAATGTCAAAAGGTGACTTGCTACTCAAGTGGGAAAGTGGAAACCGGGCGCAAGGACCATGGATAGATCAAGAGTGCAAGGGCATTAGGGAAGACGCAAAGAGTCGACAGTACCGGATCGGCGACCGTTGCAGACGAAGCACAGTGGGATGCACGGAGCAGCGAGTATCGGGAAACGATTTGTCTGGAGGTCGCTTACCTCGAGGAGGTTCGGCGATCACACACATACAAATACACGGGCACATAGACGCAACTTTGCACACAAAGTCCCAGAGGCTGATACGAGAGAAATACCGTTTCGGATCAACGACCTACTCTGACGGTCGGTCGGATCACAGTGTACTTGGAAAGAGCTTGACTAGCTGTCCGCGCAATCCTTCGTACAGGTAAACGCTTAAGAACGTAATCATTATTACAATGATTCAAGTTACATGATGACGTTGTACAATGAATAATGTATAATTAGTTCCATATTTCTTGGTGATGTATTAGCTACATGCACTGTTTGCATCTTTTTGCATTAAACTTTTTCAATTTTTATTTAAGTTCTGCCATAATCGGCTTAATGTGAACGGTCAAGAATTAAATTGACGGTGTTATAAAGAGTGCACAGATTATGTTGATCTTATTTGTAGTATCGTCTAACATTAACTGAATTCACTGCCAAATTCGAAAGTGTAAGGACTCGAGTTGCCATAGCCGTTTGCGAATTTTCCAAAACTAGAAAATCTAATATTCAGGTACTACAGCAAAGATGTACGTACAAGTATTGAGAACATATACTGGCTTTTTTCCCGATCGAATCCTCAAGCATGCAATTTAATGACTCCATACTAATTTGTCAAGTGTAAAAAGGTTAATTTATTTAAGCGCACTAAAGCCAAAATATCGCGTAATCGTATCTTGTTGACTCACAAGGAAGTGCACTATTCAATGAAAAATAACATTTTCCGGTAGGCTGTAAATCTGTCGTGAGTCTAAATACAAGGATCTAATCATATTATAGAACTTTCGATAACGATTGGTTAGGGCCTATTTGTTAACACTAGCATAGAAGGATCATACAAAATTGATAGCTCATAACTTAGCAGAACAAAAATTATATTACCCTATAAAAAGCAGAACACACCGCCGAATCGCTCACATGAATAGCAAGGCTTTTGTCATGGACGGCACTATTCTACGCGACCCTGTGTCTCATAAGACCCTTGTTGTTGGAAATATAATGGCCAACCTGTCGCCGTAAGATAAAGCGGTAACATTATAGTTATGCTGACAGCGAAACCATTATAACATAACGCCATCGCAAAGACGTGCCATGGTTAACCTCTATGGACGACGTGATGTCGCGTATAAAGCCTATAAGGAAAAGACTGCAGCACGCAGTTAGCCAGACGGATGAATGCTGTAATGGTGTCGCAGTGTGATATTCATCTCTTAGCACTTGCTGCAAGCCCGCTTATAGCTCTTGATCTTCTTAGATAAGCCTACTATAAACCAGTCAAACTTTTGGGTTTTTTTAGATCAACTTAGGAGGGAAGACAGGGCGGGACAACGTACCTATGTCAAAGATCTCGATTTTCTCGTTCCTTCTCGCATATGTGCTCTACCAAATGAACGTTTCGTTGCTTCGTAGGCTTTTTAGCACTTTGCTTGGATGAATAGGCGAGACAGTTTGCTTTTATTCAACCTGCATAGGATTATATTTGTTCCCTTTCGTGCGAAATTGGGGGTTGATTTCCGGAGTTGGCATAGTTAAGCTACAGCAATTCCTTATAATCCACTGACATTCCACCAAACATTATAGATATATTCTTTCGCGGAACGGTGCAAAGTTTGCACCTTTCCACTTCTAGAAGTACTACAAAGAAATATTCTGGAATCACGATGCTATAAATATGAGGCCAGAAAAAACTTGGTTCGGAACATGAGCGCTTTTAAAATGTGAGCACCCTGGCGTTTTTCCAAGCTGTTTCTTCTCTTAAAAATGCTTTAATTTTCAACGTAGTCAATGAAACTGGAAGCACTGAATCGTCCTATTAGAGTGTAAATTACATATTTTAGTCTGTATGCGAAATATTCTCGAGAGCCGAAATGTAATAAAAATTGTTCTGAAAGAAGAGTACCACATTAGAATTTAACCTTATTTTTTCCGGACTACTATTGGTATTTAAAATCTAGAGCTTTTAGATGAATCAGCAAAATCTCATCTTTCAGAATTAATATAGAAGCTTGCTACGATTTTATATTGCCATTAATAGAATTAAAATAATTTCCAGAAACAAACTAACGTCTCATTTAAAGGTTTATACGAGGTACCGTTAGCAATATTATTTGCTAGATGGGTTATCCTAGAAATTTTAATTTTTTACTCATTGTTACGAACTGGTATAGTGTTTGCCAAAACACCGGTGAAGAACTATCACTAGAAAAATGTCAGTCAAGCACAAAGATGGTTTCACAGCTGGTTTTTTCATTGCATAAATACCCAAGAACTGCATTGTTTTCAACAACATATTCATGATGCGTAAATATGATTTCTAAGAAACAAATAGTGGAATGTAGAGCAAACTTTTTCTAAGCTTTTCTGAGCCAGGAGCATTTTACATCTATAAACACAACGCAGCTAGCTAGGTATTTGTCACTCGTTCTGCTCTCTTCTCGCTGTCGAAAATCGATTGCCGCATGTAATAGGTTGTCTCCGATGTACCCTTGCGAGAGAGGTAACCCCGCGTGTTCAAAGACGAAGCATTCAGAGAACGACTTCATGTTTATTCGCTTGCCCAACTCGCCTCTCAAAGGGCTACTGCCACAATTGCAAAAGCCTTTCGAGCCAAAACGAGGGTCTCTCTATTGAGACGAACCGCCTTGCTGGTGCCTTTACAGCTTTTCGGCGGGCTCATAAATTTGCATTTTTGCTCTGCACCGCTCAAGAACTAGCTTGACAACGCTGATAACCAAAGCTAAACTCAACATACACCAGGGTCAAGGAAGCAGACTCAGCTAAAAGAAAAGCATTTAACCTTTCGAGTATTTCAGTTGGCTATGAGTCCACGAAGAAGAAAGAAATAGCTTTTATAAAATTCCCGCGAGACCCTTATGGAAACACTGTAGTTAGTTGAGCGTCATGCAGATTCAGGCGTTAGTTTCTCTGCTAATTCTTTAGTAACGGGACGCCTGTTATCACCCTATGGTAGCATTTTTAATGTTCATTTTCTCATATTGTCTTGCGCAACCTGAACACGTTTAAAATGTACCCCCTTATGTTGCAGCAGTACCATGCAAACTATATATCACAGTGTGCATGCGTGTCGACGTTTCTTTTTTGCAATGCAACGTAGGCAGTCCTTAATTTCGCTTTTTCTTCACACGATAGGCCTGTCATACAGGTTTTTGCAAGTGTACAGAGAATTCCCTAAATGCACGAAGAAACGGAAGGTAGTCTGTGTTTGCTAACGTGTCAGTTTCAGTGGCCGCAAAAATATATTGGCATGCTGTTCCTGTGAAGTCTGATATTAGAAGATCCAAAAAAGTAGCTTATTTATTCCTACTCCTTAATTGGTTCTGGGGCTCAACTAATGGAGTTCGCTGTTTCTTCCAAGGCGGCCTCCCCATTTGACTTTGCAGAGCTGTAGAACGCCTACATGTCTGTGGCACAATGACACATCTCTTAGGTAATTGTTATTTTTTTTACACACCGGGACGAATGAATTCACTCATGCCTTCATTCGTTTTTCCATCTAACGCAGACTGATTCCCACCAAGAGTAATACTCCAGATTTTACTAGTGAAGTAAATTTTGAAGTAAGTAGGAGAACAAAACGCTCGTTGCTTTCTTGTAAAATTTTCGTCCTAAACGGACACAGTTATTAAGACGTAGGGGGGAACGCGAACGTTTGAAAGAACGAAAAGTGAGAAGAATATTAGCTGTCATCTGCTGTCTCTATGGATGGATTTGGTTTGTACTCTCCAAATGTCTTTTGCGCAGATTCTCCCTCTGTAAATGGGCACAGGGTGGAACTCGCGCCTTAACGATTTTCCTTTGCAAAGGGCCATATTGACCATATGCCGCTCTAAAACGATGTCGTATACTCAGCTGTCAGTCACCTGCACTATTTTCTCGTTGCCTTTGTCTCTAACACGTGGGTAGGGTTGAAACGTTTTTCGTGTTTTTGATGATTTAGGATCATTCTAAATGAAAGAGAAATACTTCAGCTATGTTGCAAATAGAGATAAATAGAAAAGTAAGGGAAAACTGTGGAGACGTTTTTTGTCATTACAATATTTTTTCTAATGGCTTTTTTAAGAAAATCTTACTTTTAAGAAATGCTCAAGCGGCTATTCGCAATTATCAATGACCAAATAAAACTCAGAGCCTTAGACCCTTACCTTCAAACTTTTTTGCAGTCTGAACAACTTCTATCCGAAATATTAAAAACAAAATGTCTGTAATTAGCTGAAAAGGACAATTACATTTCTATATTATAGAGTGGGAATCAGTCATAACAAATAAACAAGTTGAGAACTAATAAAAAATCAGTAATTCTTTATTAGTCCGAAATAAAAGCAGATGCCTCGGACTGTCGGCGCTACTTTATACGTAACGAATCATTCGAACTATCATTGAAAAGATAGGCCTGTTATTCTCGGTAGTACCTTGCCGGTTTTATTTTGTGTGTGGTCAGAGATAATTCTGTCATTTTCCATTGCGAGAAGTAATTTTAGCGCGTCCACATCACATCTATGGCTTTTAGCAGCCTATGAGAGGCGCTTTATAGCATTGGCGAACATTTGTAACACGCTCACGAAAAGCTGGTAAGCACTCCATACAAGATAATGGTCCTATTAAATAACGTAGTTTTGAGTAGCTATGAACACCTATTGCCAAATGGGTAATCAATTTAAAACGTTAAGTAAACAGTAAAATATACACAGAGTACCTGATAAGGTTTCAAAAAGTATAGTCAACGATTACTATTAAAACCAGTAAAATAATGATACAATTAGATATTTGTGATAATACGAAAAAATGATCATAACTTTGCCATAGCAGTTTAAAAAATGTAAATTTCCAAGTCATTTTATGTATGGGTCCGTGAAATATGTTCCAGAGATTAAAAGATACACAATTAACCATGTATAATAGCTTAAATCGTTTTAGAAAAAATACTAGAGTTTTAAACTATACATAAGTCTAATAATCTATGTTGGTACATTTTTTCATTTGAACAAAAAGAAATCTATACATTTTGTGAATATTTATAATAATATCATTATACACTGAAATCAATACTTCTCTATCCCTTCATTACTTTTAACATATGCGAATCAACCTATCGACGGTCAGATACTTTAAATGTATATAAAATTACTAATTTGCTACTTAACAATAAGTAGTCTGAAGGCCCAAAAATATCAGAATAATGGTTGATAAGTTTTTACGATTATAAATATCATAATCCATACAAGGATCTTGTAAGCGCACTCATTTTAAAAGCTTTAAAGATGCCGTACATTAATATGCAAAATATGGAAAGGGAAATTTATAGTGCGTAATGTGTCTTGTCTTACTCGCCCACCAGAGAAACTTCTACCGTGCGATTCTACCCATACAGAGTACTTCCGCAAGAACCAAGCCTTCAGTTCCGTAGTCAGGCTCTCCATCTTCGAGGCGATTTATCACCAGTTGACAATGCTGTATTAAATTTCTTCTTTAGGCTGCTTCAATCACAATGTGCACAGCTTGCAAATCTGGTGGTTTCGAGCTGATAGCCACAATCTTTTGTAAAAAATATCATCAGACACAGGCGCACATATATATATATATATATATATATATATATATATATATA
>MNPL01001335.1:0-11772 GCA_002081605.1 Tropilaelaps mercedesae
TATATATATATATATATATATATATATAATGGCTACTAGTTTAGTCGCTTAACTGTCCGTACGTTTTTCCTAGTCAACGGCCGCAATGAATATTCGGAGATGCGCTCGTTGCACAATAATACACAAACCAATATTAGGATCTTTCAGTGTTTCCCTCGGCTGATCAAATAGTTAATAACGAATGATAAGTGGCGCATTTTGTGTGTCACAGCAACATTGTGAGATTTTTATTCTTATCCTCGCTGTTCTTCCGGTAGGGCTAGCTCATTCCCATATTTGCATCCTTCTAAACAATCGCCATCGGCTGGTGTACTAAATATTTTGTACCAGTAAGGCTTTTCCTATTTTAGCAGATGCAGTGCTCATGAAGTACTTTACTACACTTCCGAAAAATATCTACTTATCACCGTTGTCGGCTAATTTTGACGTCACGCTAACAATACGAGTGCCGAATTACACAACGATCAGTGATACCGCTTCCCGTTCACGTGCTGTTTCAAACGTTCATCAGTCAGCGACAAATACATTTGTTCTCATGAATGCGCTGGGAAGGAGTATTTGCACAGAATACACCACAGTGCCGCCGTCCCCGTGGTGAACAGATTGTTAAGCCTAGCATCAACACGTCCAACTTTATCAACACGTTAGAAGGGTGTCGATTTCATGTCCGCCGCTCTATTAAATTTGAAGCACAAATTCTTAAGCTAGGGGGCCAGGGAAGCTGGGGGTGAGTGAAAAGGGAATGAATATGGGCGGACGCTTTCGTGTGAAACCACCTTCCGTTCCTGGACGGCGAAGCAGAGAATCGGTGACTTACGCTGTCAAGCGCTTCTGCCAAATGTGGCCGTCCAAACTGTAGGTGGCTTGAAAATGACTCATTTCCTAGCGTCATTCTACGGACCCGCTAAAACCGAAATCGGACCGGGAACTTAAAGCTGGTGCAGTGTCGCTCTGGTCTGTACTTGAGTGTCACAGAGGCCAGGGTGCAGATGACAGACCACTTCTGAACTAGGAGGAAAACATAAATCTGGAGCTTGTATGGTTGATCGACTTCGTTAAGTGTTTCAGGCAGGAAAACAATCAAGATGGTGGTGCATTCCGCTCCCCCTTCCTGACAACTATCTTCTTGGGAAGTCGGTGGCTGGCTGTGTTCGGATAAAATAGAAGGGAATGGACAGAAAGGAAACTAGGGGGACGCGCACTATAAAAAAAAAAAAGAAATGCTTCAGTTAATGCAAAAAAGCACTTCTATCGCCCATAATGAATGAAAGTGGGGGTTTATATTGGAGAAGAAAGCAAAATCAATACTACAATGTATGCTCAAACAAACAACGGGGGAACTATACCTAGATAGAACAAGTGAATGGTCTTTATTGTACACAGACTGCCTTGGATACCCTTGCGATCGAGTGTATCTTTATGCAGTACGGACAAATGACTTCAGCATCTATAAAACAATAAACAACTAAAAATAAAAAAATAGAAAATGTTGTAAAGCACGTCTTTTGAAATATACTAAAATAATAAAATCCTTGGTCCAAAAGAAATGTGGTTGCACTTTTTGCTGTATACTATTATTAAGCTTACCTTATGCTATGGATATAGATATATGTATACGTAAGGTTTATTTTATCATAGGTTGACTGGCTTATATTCTTTCAGATGTACATTTCTTTTTTATCTTAACATTTCATTTTGATGTACAGCACTGATGCTTTTATATTTTACTCGGTTTGTAACAAATTAAATATGCTTTTCACCACCATTTAAAAAAAAATTTATTTTTTCAAAGCTCTTTACTTCATTTTGTACCCTTGAGACTTCAGAGGCCAATCTGTGTCATGCAACATACCACAGTTCTCATAGACGTTAAACGGTATTGTAGTCTTATGTTGCACAATTAAAACCTGCCGGCCTTTAGACAACTGCATATCCGAAACTAGTTGCCAGACATATTCGAAATTTATGTTATTTGCTATGTTATGCGTTATTTTGTAGGAAAAAGTTCTTGTCTACAACCATGCAAGTTTAGGTGAAAGATGGCAAAGATGGCAATTCTTAAGGGCTAATCTACTCATGTGGACTGGGATCTGGCTGCTGCTATTTTGGTGCAGTGTTTTAGGCTGGCACACATCTGATGCCGTTGTACCTTTTCTCGTTCTGCTATGGCAGTCTATAATTGTTTGATGTGAACTCCATTCACGTCTCTGACCTGTGCGGCGATCCCATTTGTTCCTATTTTATTTCCGACGCTAGACAGTTTACGGTGTACGAATACGTAGGTGGTGAATTAAATCGACAATGCTATGTCTGCCAGATTACTACTCACTTGTACTAGTAATGATTGCTAAACACATATCATTTTTCAATCAGCACGTAAACGTATCCATCTAGTTTCATCATCACCATTACTGAAGCTGTGTGAGAGAATTCGCCTTTTTACTGGGAACCAGGGATGGATTGTTTTGGTCATTGTCTAATCAGACGGGCACTGTTGGCAAGTGCAACAGGAAAAGTAACCGCAATAAAGCAGTCTTTAAGGTATTATTGAAATGACATACGTTTACTCGTACATTTGTTTTCTTTCGCGTTGTTTGCATTGGTGTATGAGACGATCAATAAAGAAGATCGCTTGGGTCACTCAATCGGCTCCTAAAAATCAGCTTTATTTGACCAACAATCAACGCCAGACAGTATCACTATTCCACGTCGTGCTGTGCTTGCTCGGCATATACCCTCTAGCTTATGGAGTATATGAAATAGTTGCTTACATTTCTTTACACCGTCAGGATGTGTCGGCATGTTACGGTCGATTAATGTTTAACATGGTAAGAATGACGATATTTGAATCAACGGCTATTTTTATTTTCTTTGGCGGGCGAGCCCCTTTTCTTTGCCTTACAACCCAAACAAAGAATTTTTACCTTCCTTCGGGTTAGAATTTTGTTGAGCCCATAAAAAATGCAATCATAGTGGTTGCACGATACGGAGGGCCACCTGCATAAGTAATGTAAAACGGCTTTACCTACCAATGAATCATTTGTTCCATTTAATACCAGTCGGTCACAGTACCACCCTCTACTGTAAGTTCTTTTGTTCACTCTGGTTGATACGTGTTGCTGATGTTGATCAAATATCGATGCATTACAAATTTTGGTTGTTTGCTCATCTAAGCAATATCAAACATACTTTCCCTCAGACTCGGATAGCCATTTTTAGTGCATATATCCGTTATTTTTTAATACGAATTTGTTTTATTAATTGACCTGCTTACATTGAATTCCTAAATCTTTTCTTGAACATATGCATGTATCACGTGCATATACATGTATAACGCATATTCGCGTACACTCAAAAATCCAATTTTAGTTTTTTGTCTCATTCATCGCTGCAAGTCGAACAACGCCTACAAATATAAATACATTTCTGCTCATAGCTATTCAGCCGTGTATACAATTCAATGTGACAACCAATTGTTGAAAGCGTCACTTGGGCTTATGTAACGGCGAAAACACATCACCCTGAAATAATCGCATGATCATCTAAGGTCTCCTAAAAGGAGGTCTATTTAATTGTTCGAGCACCTGTCGTATCTACCCGTCTGTCTGTTTTATATTCTTCAAGGGGATGCCAATATGTGTTTATTATTGTAGCACTTGGCCTGTTCTTCACTTGTTCACCTCTGCTATCAACTACTATACTGGCTGGCAATACCAAGCTAACTTCTTCGATGACCTATATAGCATTGTCGGCAAGCAAACCGCTTTGAGATCGCCTAAGGTCAAACTTGTTAATGGCTGGATGGCCACATGCACTGTTTTTTGTGGTGCTATTGGTGCTGACTGGCGTCATCAAAACGAACTTATTCTCGCATGAGCATAAATCGTCGAAATATTTGTGTGTGCTGAATGTTGTATAAATGTGTACTTGAACATGGATTTGTACCAAAAATGAAACTTAGTAATTTTGGTTAGACAAACATAATCGGTCTTTTCTTAATAACCACGTGGCACCGCCGGTGTGAACTGTAAGTAATTTACGGAGTTAGTATCGAAGAAAATTTCAGTTCCAAAAGAATTTGTTGTGCCTTATGTAAAATGTATAACAGCTTCATTTCAAAGTGCTCAAAGACGAATAGTTTTAATGTCATTTGTTCTGTTTTATGTAGCGGCTTTCCGATGTGTTTACGATATTCGTTGATTCTGCTATATTTTGAAAAGCAAAGATGCTCTTTTCTTGCCAATCGTTGTACAAAACATTATAGAGGAAAATTTTTATAAGAAAACAACCTTGAAACTGCAACTGCCAGCTTCGCCGGTATGCTGCCATTTCCAAGGAGACAAATTATATTGTCTTAAAATCACTTATGCTTACTGCAAAATAGCTATGCTACTACCCAGCTGATTGCAGAAATTCACTAAAAGAAAAAGTCGCAATTAATCGTGTTATTCATTTCGTAATAAGACTTTTTACTCAATTTTTAAAAAATGTTCACCCTTAGAGCATATCTTCCACAAATCTGTACTTCATCTTTTTCTACCTGTCTCGAAGTATTACGTGAACGATCGAGTGGTAATAATCTCAAAGAAGACGCCATCCGATTTTTAGAAATCCACATAGATTCATGTCTTGACGCATTTCCTGTCTTCTAACAACAATAGTAATGGTATTGTGGCATGTAATATATTTGATTGAATTGAAACCCGGTGTCTATATTTAGCAATATTGAAATACTGCTCTTACAGTAACGCACTCTTTTTCTCCTCGACAATCATATAGGCACACAGTATGACGTTGGACAAAAGAGGCCTGCAAGATTGACGCATGCAATGTTAGCAATATACTGAGCACGCTGAACTAAGTAACCTAATGGGGTCATTGTTATATCTGGAGAATTTCCCGTCACATAACTCCCGTTGAAAACCTTCGATCGGCAAGCGTTTTCTTAGAAAAAAATTTTCTTCTCATCTTTCACGTTCTTTAGGTCTCTTCCTTCCCTCTATTTTTCTTGGTTGGCATTTTCAAACAATTGCCGTTAAGATGCCGCTAAACACAAAAGGTAAATCGTGTTTTATCAAATCCACATAGACATATATATATATATATATATCCCATAGTGTTTTGAGGGGGAAATGCTTCTTTCTTAAGTGAGACAGAGAAGGGAAATGTTCGCCTCCCGCGATACGGCCCCCAAGCTCCTCGGGCAGTAAAAAACCGACTACATTTGGGCAACATCGTCATCATTTATTTATCCATCCTTTTATTGATATCCGGCGGCGACAACAACCACAATAACAACAGCAACAGTCGCCGCTGTCGCTTCTTCGCCGTTGCTGCTTACGTCAAGCAGTCTGCGTTTATGGTGATTTTTATCATGATTATAACTACCGTTTATCTGATTTCTTTTTTTAAGATCATTTACGAAGTACCACTATCACCTCGAGCAACAACAACGACTCGCACTTGGCAAAAAGTATTGACTATTTAGTTAACTGTGCATCTCTACCGCTATCGTCTTAGTCTGATGACAATATTCACTCGGGGTCCAACTTCTAATACACTTACGGGCAACTAAATGGCAGGTAGTCCCGCTGGTTTGTTCGGTGCTTTGGTCGCACGATGTGAGCGAGCGATCACTTTGCTGGTGTTCGCAGTATGCAATGGCAGCTGCAGCAGAATCGGCGCAAATATTTCGCAAGCGAAGTGCTCAGGGTTCTTGTCAAAAAATGACCAACTCCTGCAGCTATTATTGTATATAAGGTTGATGCGTATGCACTAACGGTGGTGTTTGAGGCGGCGATAACGGCTACGATAATGTCTACTGGCGAAGTCTACGAAAGACGGTGTCATCCATTGGCACTTCGCCGGTTGTTACTGTTGCTGCGCGCTGCAAATCTTTAGATCATTCCGTTTCGTTTTTGGTGCTAGTGTACCGTTGTAATGGCTGTTGGTGTCCACTGTTTTATCCCTCGTGCGCCATTGCATTTTTTGCACATTCGGTTTTTGCAAGTCTCGATTTTTTGCCTTCCCAGTCGAGTTGCCTACTGCATGAGGAATGTGAAGCGGTGACTAGGAGGGTAAGCCGTAGTGGGCATTTTGTAGGGCAGTGAAAAAGGTAGTTTCAACGGAATCGTCCTGATTCGACGATGAAAAAGAAAATGAAGTCTAGGTAAAGCATTCGCATCTCCTATCATCACCATTTCCCTCCCCAAATAAACCCCGAGCACTGTATTAGTGTATTTACTCGCACCTTCATCTAACTAGCTGAAATTGTGACCGTGAAATAACAGCGGCAGTTTAAGCCAACTTAAATGTCTAAGCAGAACTAACGGCTGCATCACAGAGTTGGCTGCATGACCCCTGTTCTGCGACTTTTGCGAATGTAATTAAATAGCATTAAAACAGCCAGTAGAAGCAATAATATGTAACGTTTATAAGGAAACCTGCGATTTTTGGCCATCCTCTAGATTTCCTTTGGTAGTTGTTCCTTCAGTAGTTTCTTTAGCAGGTACTGACTCACCAGATCATGTTCACTCTAAAGAACGTAAATTATGTGCACAGATCTCATCCATTTTTCGTCAGGATGCCAGCTTATGCGGAAGGCAAGATTATGTTAAAAAAAATCATCTTATAAGGTATATTATACTAAACTATAACATATTTTAGAAACAAAAAATGGAAAAGGAAAATATTTGAGAATTTAAATGAGCCTATATCGTCTTTTCTGTGATACTTCTATAGAGCGTAGCAGGGTCACTATAATACCTCCCTTAAAATCCTTTGTTAAAATCCATAGGAAATTTAAGCCTTATGATTAGTCTTTTCATTCCAATTTTACCTAGATACCACCATAATTCGTTTCATTGGTGCCAACGGAGACAAATTATCACAAATATATATAATTATCACAAATCTTTAAAACGAGCAAAATAGTGAAGTTAATAAGGTAAAATGGATGACGACAAACATCACGATGTTTTATATAGATGTTAGGACGATGTAAGAGCTGTCTCGAAGTTTGCTTCTCAGCGTGTTCGATTCTCTGTATCTGACAACGAAGCGCGATATCTGCCTGGCTCGGCAACACGAGAAAGCGCAGGCCTCTCCTGGTCAATACGTTATAGTACTGCTGCCGTTTGTGGTCAGCGGCCCCGTGGCGCGTCTCGTGATATGATGGCAACAGCATTAACTAATCACTATCACACTGGAGCGATGTACCAATAAAGCAATATGTGCTTAAATTACCAGTGAGCGGACGGACACATAAAGGAGATACCGCCGAGACGAGACAAACATCTGTGAGGCATGCCGAAATATATGTAATGCCTTTATTCAATCAGACGCATTTCGACGTACGCGAATATCTGCCGTTGTATATATCTAGACGTCGAAGCGATATATCCATTTATGTCTAGTTAGTCTTTAAAACGTATAATCTAGCGGGCCACTAAAACTACATCGTAATTTGTGGCACGATGATCCTACAAGGATGTGAGGCCCTCCCGGCGTTGTTTCTTACGAAGAGCGACGATATACGCAGCGGAAAAACAGCGGTGGCTAGTTACCACTATTGGTCAACCGACGAACTTCATAGTATAGACAAAGTGGCCACGAAGCAATCTGTTGTTTGACCCTCGTCGGGGTCAAATAGCGGGTCTTTTTGGCTTTTCCTTTCAGTTTTGCTTTTGGGTCAATAGGAGGAAGAAATGCATTGATGTGTCTATGGAGGTGGAGGACGGTGTGAGATATTGCGATTGGTTTGGGGATCGAGGGTAGTAGAAGATCAAAACAGCTGCCCAGCTAATATTCTCCGGTATCCCCATAGGGTCGGAAAGACATGATTATTATAGGCTGCATGGTGAGCTATTAGGATACTCCATGTAGGCGTACCATCGTCGTACTTATAAGCATAACAAGTATGGAATATGGTTGAGTAAAAAGAATTCCTGTCTGACTGTCCAAATCCGTTAGCCCTCTGGTTCCGCTTTGACGCTGCTACCCCGTGCTGGCGGCTTACACTGCCGGGCAATGTTTTTTGACCGTTCTATCAACAGTTGGAGTTGATCTGTATGAACGAACTGTTTCCTGGGGTCAATTTAAGCTCACAAAGAGCCACTTAGTATTCGGCAGAAGGCAGCATTTAGCTGAAATCATTCTTCTGAGTTTCGTCGTCATCGGCTGCTTGTTCCGAACGAGCCGACGCTGTACAGTTATGATTTCGTAGACCGAAAAAGTTAGTGTTGGATTGCCCGTAATTCATTGCAGCCCTGAACTGCCGCTTGGCTGGGCGAATGTTTATGCTAACTTTTTTTTTGTTTAACTGCAATAATGTTTAGTATCCCCCCATATAGAGAACCACTGAGGCGTATCTAACGTTAGATCCCAATAACTGTTCTACCCTGATACAGCGAATGACGTAAGACGCACATATTGTTAGGCGCGTGTATCACTCAAAATAGTATGATAACTAACTAGATACAAGGCAGAAAGATCCCTCTCTCGTGAATGTACCCCACAAGATATAAGCCGAAAATCCTTCAACTCAAACTCTCTATGGTTACATACGACAAGTTTGGCCGCAATTAGTTTCAATTGTCCTCATATTATCAGGAAAGATATTCTTGTGCTTTTAGGAGAACCAATTTTATTATGACGTTGATAGACACTAGGATTAAAACAGATGTGATTGACTGTCGCTGAGGGTGAAGTGCAACCCTCGGTAAGAAGCATACACAAGTAAGCCAAGAAAGTCCACAAAAAATTTTTCTGCGTGCTAACCCTTTTAAAATATTCGTAACCGCAAGGTTTTCCGCATACAAAGGGTTCTTGAAAGTAAGAAAGAAATGGATAGTCGTGATCTTGCAGTGGATGACAGTTAACCAGTCAATACGCGCCTGCAACTCGTGCGGTGCAGGTGGTAATTTAGTGACGAAGAACAAAAAGCCATGGGAGGCAACAAAAACAGTAGTGTGCTATTTAAACGTGGCATACTTTAGGCGTGTTCTCTCAAGTTCATTTTATGCAGACTGACGTACTGTTCCGTTCCTTAATAATAGTGATAATGGATTTCGTTATAGTAGGTGAGATTTTTGTCACTCTTTGGTTACATTCAGCCAGTGTCGCCATAAGCGTTTTGTACACGTGCATAGGCACGTCCCAAGTGAGACATTCTGCATACATAGATTTCCGCAAGGTGATAAATTCTAATTAGATGCCTCCGTTCTCACATGTATTCATTACGTGTTGTTGCCAGCAAAGGGAGCCAGAAGGGCTGTAAAAAGGAGTAGGCGTGAAGATTAGTGCAACACCGTGAGCAATTTCGAGGGCAATATCGACTGTCATATCTTATCGTTGCGATATCGCTAAACGCCCGCTATTTTATTTGCGATAAGAATCCGCCTTCTGGAATTATCATCTTAGTCAATCATACGCGAGCTATAAAAAATTATTGTGGATGTATCTGGTTCAAAATTTGGTAAATATAATATTATTATTTGATAATCCCTTGTTTCTATGTGTACTGTATTTCGAAAACCTACATCACATTAGTGGATTCTTTACGTAATTTTACACCCTATGGCCCTACGTAATTGAATTTTGGCCTCTAAATTTTCAGATTTCTTCCGTTTGGACCGCGTCAAATATCAAATTCCAAAAATATATGGTTGACCATGCCGTTCGCACACTGATAAGCGTTTAAGTCGCAGTATGGCTAGTTCAAGTAGCTAGAGGGGGATCCCAATTATATTTCACGCAGTCACGCCACCGGGTCCGTCTTGACTTTGGAAATTAGCCAGAATTTAGCTGTTTTACGGAAGCGATCGACGACGAGACGGACTAGCGGCCCTGCGCGTGTTCACTCTATCCGGACCCTCTCAATCGTTATTGGATAGCAACACATGCCGTATGTGAGGTAAACCTAATAGGAGATCACGCGAACGACAAACGTACGCGATTCGATCGAGGACTTATTAACGGTGCGTTGGGAAGGGTAGGCCTGTAATGATGACCGAGCTAGCACCGTCTAATTGCTTTTCACTTTTTTGTTTCCCTACTACTCCACCATTGCATGTCCACCGGACTCCCGTTACCTCCTTGTAATTGTCTGTCGGCCCACTGTCTGTGACTTTAACATCTGTGTTGATGCGTCGGTCGCCCACACTCCGGTAGTCGGCATAGAAAACAAGATTTTCCACACCAAAGGCGTCACGAATCGTTGTTGCCGCGAGTTGCCCCAAAATATCGATCAGAGACGTCTTTTTCCATCGAAGTTCATGCGTGCGATGCGTAATATTGAAGTGGACTGTCGAGAATGTAAGAAAAATTACGACTCAAAAGATAAAAATACTTCGGTCTCATTATCACGTGTAATCGTAATTATATATATATTCTTTCGTCTGTATGAGCCCTATGAAAATAGCGGTTATATAATTAGTAATAATAATAAAAGCTTTAATATAAAAGCTAAAACTTCGTCAACAAGTGATAAACGCCTAGCAGTGGCCATTTATGAGAACGAGACGATGTAGTCTGGCTCTGATGCGTCCTCATGACAAGGGAATTGGAGGAATGGCAATTCTTGCTGCAATCATTTCACTGGTCACGATGAAAGTGATGACAATTTAAAATAGGCTTACATCTCTTGCCCGCCTGTCATTTATGACGTTCTTAGAAAGGTCAAGCTGTATTTTATTTATACCGTGTTAATATATACGTGATTTTGGGATATTATTCTTGAGCTGATAATGATGGCCAATCAGAAGCCTCGCTCACGTAATTGTATATATTATAAATAGCGGGAAAGTGAGGTTAGAGCGGCTCATGAATGCCATGTATTAGAGTTGAACTTCTTAATTACTAGAGCAGGTTATGGCAAGACGCCATATTATTTCTCTTAAACGTCCTTCGATATAGCATCATGACTTGAAAATGCTTATTTCATTTCTATTTGCTGAATCCATAACATCGTAGTAGTTATTACACATAATGGTTACCAATTGACGAAGAACGATTTCGTCAACTTGGTCCTTGCGTCTTTTCAAAAATTAACATGTGCCAAGGGTCAAGGAATTTAGTCAGTTTTTCCATTTGTAACTTCTTTTCGATTTTGTCATTGGCTTTTTGCTTAGTTTGGTGCTGGTAGTGTTACTTATGGTTTTCCTAGACGCACTTATGAAAAACGAAAGTTACTTGGTAAATCCCACGCTTGTCGTGAAGAGAATTTCGTTAGTCTACAGCGTGCTTGCTGATCGGTTTACCTGTGCGTGCTCCTAAGAGAGATCGAGAATTTATGGACCCCGCAAGGCTCCTATTTAAGAGCGTGTTGGGTGTTAAATAAAATACTTTGATATTTTGTCTATCGTACAGTTTGGGCCAGTTTAAATGCGACGCCTTGCATGCTGCTGTGCTAAAACTTGTAACATTTTTCTGTACATGCCATTCGTATTTTGAGCTAGGATTCGCCAATTAGCGGTTTTGTTGTGTTACTTTGACTCAAGGCATATCACGCCTTTTCAATATTCTTTTAATACCAACCAAATAATTATGGCTACTGTCTTTACGGTTTTCCTTATAATAAGAACGTAAAATCGGGGAAAAATGTCTATCTACCATCATTTTGAGCCATATAGGCCACAATGAGCCATGACGAGCGCAACCCAGACCGTCTATCTCTACAGCATCATCGCTTCTTGTCAATTAAAAATGATTATTATTCAAGCACAATAACAGTTATTGTAATGTATTGTCTATAATAGTTTTTTTTCTTTTTTT
>MNPL01001335.1:12367-29564 GCA_002081605.1 Tropilaelaps mercedesae
TCTTTTCTGTGAAGTTGGGTTATCGTATTTGCCCAGAAAGATAAACGAAAAGTATCAGTTTCTCTAGATTCTGTTAAATGGTGTAATCTTGTATGCAATGGAATTCTATGACGATATGTTTACGACTTTTGTAGAATAAACGTACTTCGTTTCGACATACTTTAATAACAATGGTTTAGGGTCATCCACTTTTTGCTGCTTTCGGCTGAAAATAATTTTTTCTATCGCAAAGTCATGTACAGCATATAATTACAGGAGCATAGCTATGTGAGGTGCGATGCCGTACACAAATGATGTAAGGCGATTACTTGCGTTACGATTTAGCGCAATTGCTCATAGATATTTTGTCCAGCAGAACTTATACAACAGCATTCGTCCTATTAAATAACTCCGTTGTGTTTATTATGTTCTTCCAGTATAGTGTACGAACTTCGCCACACTTGTTAAAGCATGAGGATTCATTTCGACGGCGGAGCCAATTCGCTGAGTTGAGAAACCGGCTGGCCCATATTTTAAATATCGCAGGTTCGGTTGCGAGCGCACTTCAATGGGTTTCCACGGTTTCCAACGCCGGAGTGTTAGATTAGGCTATAGCGCAGAAAATACGCTTATGATTAAAGTGAGACTATTCGAATATTTAGATGCATTGCACGTCAGTTTATATATGTAGTGACGTTATTTGTTGTCCTTGCATTGAACATATTGACCATGAGAAAGGCATAATGATGCCATTAATGATCGCTCAATAAAAAATGGTTTCGACTCACCCTGATTTTCAACAGCAGCTGCTTGGATTAACAATGTGCACATCATGGAGAATATCGCCGTATGGCTCACTTGCATATACAGAGAACTACGCGCGTTCTATTAGTGTCAGTTAAAAGGGTATGATTTCCAGAAAGAACTCATACCGGCCTCCAGCCGTATTTAATCGGTTTGAGTAAGATGTAGAATGTATGTATGCCTCTAAACAAAAGATAATGAGCGGCCGATCTTCTTGGTTTTGATGACATGGATTGATTACTCAGTAAAGCAACTAGAGGATAAAGACAGGAAGTCGATGACAGTCATCAGCGGGTCCATTCTCACTTAAGTCATACCGGAGAATCGATCATGTAGTGTTTTGCCGCATATTGTTGAAGGGAGAGTTCTTTTGGAGATTCCCAAAAACGGCTACTTGGTTATATTAGACCCTTGCCGATGTCACGGTCGTGCGTGAGATCCACACGTAAATCTAACTATTACCCGTATTGCGGTATAATAATAAAGCAGTGCATCAGTTGTTAATCAAAGTAAGAAAATATGCCATCAATACGTTAATTTATCAGTTAAAATTATCTATTAATGAAGGTTTAACAACAAATATTTTTTCGTAATTGTATAAGCTTCAAGAGCCGTTTTCGTTGGTTTACTTCTAATGGTGCCATGTTACACGGTAAATCGAAATGGTAAGACGAAATGGGCGTTCATAGACTTACTAGTATGGCGTCGAACTATTGTTGAGGAATACAATAAATATATATTTCGCTCGTAATCAGCGATCTCGTTCGGCTGATCGTTACCGAAAGTTTTCTCCGAAATATTACTCTTCGCGGTCATCTCAGGATGTTCAAATCAAAATGAAAGCTGCATGCTTTGTGCGACCGGATACTGGACATGTGCTTCCGTTCCATCGCTCTTTGAAATGCCCCTGTTCATCTTCGCTCTACTCTTTCCTTGTGAAGGCTATTACCGAAACTAGATAATTATTATCATACAATTACCATAGAACATATGCGTCAAGAGACACAAACATTTGGCTTAGACCCAAGAAGCAGATGGACATGCATAATAATAATAATAATAATAATAATAATAATAATAATAATAAAGTAAACGTTCACAGTATCGAACACTTAATTATTGAGAACAACAACAAACGAAAACAGATTCAGATAGTGTTGAATGCTATCTATATGATAGTGAGAACAGATTACGCTAGTTCGCCCGAGTGCACCGCGTGCGACGAGTGCTCTATTGTAGAATACGTTTCGGCTGGGCAAGGCTGCAGAGCGTCCGGAATTTTTCGTTTTTCTGTTTCATTTTGCTTCATGTTGGTGCGCTATGAGCATTCTGCCAAGAAAACAGGGATGTTTGGTATAAAATATGCCCTGTTGCCAGGGAAGCTCAGTAACTCCTGGTGGTTGCTCGGCTACGCAAAGTTGAAATTTGAGCGAAGGCCGCCAGAGGGGAAAATGATGGGAACTATTCGATGAGGGAATATGCGTTGTATTGTTCTGTTGAGCTTCGAAAGTGGCTGTGCCTTTACCGTCACTTCTCCAACGCCAGCTGAGGTTGAAATTGGACAGCGCGCTAAAGTGGGAAACGCAATACACATGTGAATAAAAGGTGATTTCGTCTTTGGCTAAAGGTGACCCAGAAAACACTTCGACTCCGTAGAATTTCAGCGAAGGTCATGGTAACAGAAAGGGGCTGGGCGCCAGGGTAGAGACAGAAAATGCAAAGGCTTGATTAATATTTTGTCAACAACAGATTATCGTAGGGTGGTCTAATTCTCATCATTCATTATTGTTGAGTTTGTTAACAGAACGATACAACGGCGTTTTCCATAAAGTCAAGCATGGAGAATCGATATAACTGTAGCAGTCGCTGAAGATATATATGTATATACAAACAGTAAAGTTTTACATCAAATCGATGCATTTATAACAAATTCGCCCAACTAGTTGAGCGTTGCTTACACTGACATGTATATGTACGTTTGTCGATTGTTGTGGTTTACTAAAATAGCTCCTGCCTACAACCTGGTCCGGTGTGCTATTATAAATCCAGAGACGGTTTTTATCTACCTGACATTAATTACCATCGAGTATTGCTAACACGTGGAGATGGAGAGCAGGGCAACATAAATATTACGCGAAGGCAATCAATACCGTTACATTTAACTTTCGTTCTTCTGTCGGCAGAAAAGATTACATAGGTCGAACAGTCCGAATTACCGCATGATAAATCGAGATTAGTGTACGCATTTCACTTTTTCTGTCACAACAAACGCGCTTGTCATTTGATGATCCTCTGTCAATAAAAAAAAACTCAATAAATTCTGCAATTTCAATTATCCTACATTAATAAAACGGTGGGCTGGTAATATAATCCATCGTTCTCACTAGGTTACGACGTTGTCTATTAATAGATGTCATTTTACTACACTGTACAGAGTGTCATCAAAATTTAATTACATTAACTGCCGAACCACTATGTAGGGAAACGTGATCCCTATAAAAAGTTGAATAGTGAGACTTTAAAGATACGCATTTTACGTATTGACACGTATTACAAAATAGAACACAAAGAGAGCTCATTTTTTATCATTAGAACAATGTATACTTATTATAACACAATGAACAAATTATAACCAGCAGAGCGCTCATTGAGTTCTTATCATAACTTTCCTCCAGATACGAACGTCTTTTACCTGCTGTAAGCATAGACATTAAGTGTCAAATAGTCTTTGCTGGAAGTTATTAGTTTAGTTTCGTTACCTGAAAAAACAAGGCTGTAACCTATGTATAAGCTGGTTGTCGGAGGTTGAATGAAAGAAGCTCGATCGTTCTCATTGCTGTGCGCAGAAATTCGTTTGCCGTAGCGGCAGGATGATTAGAACACTAAATTGTCAATCGTAAGTGTTTGATTTCGAAATGTGGACTAATAATCTCTTAGCTTAGTGAATCGTTAACACTGACATACTGAACAGCGAAGTTGGATAAGCGCGAAAAAATGATATTTTTTTACATGTGACAGCAGTGGCGTTGTGAGGTTTTAGCCCTGCCGAGCATTTGATTGTATTTGACTGGACGTTTCAGTTGATTTATGTAGGAGCCCTACGAATAAATTAATAAAGTCAAGTCGAAGATGCTGTATCAAAAAGGAGTTACTTAACATAAAACGATTACACATGACAACCATTTGTCTGTACCGAAACGAAAAACAGAGAAAAAGCCTTATGTCGTATGTCGGTAACACTCCATAGAGCATTTCATAACTACACATCTCATAGCATTTGTCTCTACAGTACCTGAGAGTACTGTAGACCCTCAGTACCTGTCTGTATCACATGGATACGACATTAAGGTTGTGCTGCCACAAGTTTTATTAATAGCGGTTGCTCAACTCACTTCAGTTACAACAAACCCACATGTATACCCTGTAGATGGTAACGATTCCATATTATAATGCCATTATTATAGTAGAGCAAAAACTTCCAGGCGATTAAATCTTGCAATTAAAAATTCTCCCACTAGTAGTTTACGAAGTCAATCGTTTCTATAGAAGAGCACGTTGCCAACGAAGTTAAGGACGACAAGCAACAAAAGTAGAACCGGCAGCAGGCAATGTGATACAACATCGACATTCGAAATTCAGTAAGGGTGCACTTTACTAAGAAAAGCATGAAATATTCCAGAATTAAAGCTTTGATAATAACAGAGAATGTAACCAAATCAAACGACAGCGCACAGTCTTAATCTCTGATCATATTTGTTACGAAGATACAGTGGAATGTTTTTCCTAATTAAGCTAATATACGAATTCGTTACTCGCTCAACCGCAACCGAAGCAGTCAGTAGGACAACCCGGTCTGAACAAAGGGCGTCGTTGAAAGCCAAACTGTGATTTTTCAGAAGCTGCGTAAGTACTGCATAAGTGTTGTAAAGCATGCACTGTGCTGGTATCTCGTTTATGACTAATCGTCGGTTTCTTTTTTCTTCATTATGAAGGGTAACTTGAGAACAATATAAATTCTTGATGAAAATGTGTACCGTAAGAGCGTTTCATTTTAAGATCTAACACAGAATCAGGGAACATAAGCGACGGAAGTAGAGACAAAAATGATTTCTCAAATTTAGTTACGTGCTGTGTAATATTAGGTGTATTCTAAGTCTATAGCTCGTAGTATCAATGATTGAGCAGCTGTTCCATGTTTATAGCTGCACTAGTGCCAGAAAATAGTATAACATCGCACACCAGCGATCCCTACTGTACTCTCTTAACTCAAAACACTTTGGTAGCTACTGATAAGACCCTGCTAGCCGCATTCATATTCGGTTATTAACATTACACCATGTGAGAAGTTCCCGACAATTTAGCACTCCTGTGAGTGACTGTACGTCCATTGATATAAACGGCTGTTGGAACGTTCTATTGGGTTAGACCTCATAAAATAATGCCAAGTGCACAAAGTTTTAAAAATATAAAACCATCAAGCATCGCAGGATTTTTTTAAGTTAAACTACCGAGAGACCATCGATGAAGTAGGACTAAGTTGCTGCAGGGTAAGGCTTGGCAAAAATATCGCCAATGGTTTTAGAATAATCTTGGCAACAAATGTCGTTGATCGAAGAGGCAATTTTGCGTATTGCCAAACTTTTACTACTATGTAGCCGTGCTCAAAATGACTTGAAGCAAAAATCTCGACTAGTTCAATATATTAGCGCATGAGCCGTTTTATCTAAAGCGGTAACAGTCTAGTTTTGCCGTGAGTCGTGACTTGAGCAACTGTACACATATCTGTTATAGACGCATATGAGTTTATATGAGTTAAATATGCCTTTCGTAAATACATAGTGGCCTCATAACGCCTGATGTAGACGTCATTATTTCTATATAAGTGCCAACGCAAAACGAGCACGTTGATGCAACAGTTTTTGAAACGAGCTTATATAAGCAATATTAAGTAGCTTACTAGTTCGACTAAGGACATGACATCAGCACATTTCGTCTGACCCTGGCACCTTCGTATATACGTTATTATTTCTTCAGATAAAAAAATATTTGAAGAGTCACTTGAAAATGTTTCCGTCTATTAAGTGTACTGTAATAGTCGAACTGCAAAAGTGAAATAGATATTACTTTAGGAATTTACACAGAAATAAAGTGTTGGCAGTGGTCAAATTTTTGTTGTTGCATAAATCCGGAACTTCATAGAAATGATTAAAGTGTAAGTCTATGTTCATTTCATTACGACTGGAGCCTATTAGCGCATAAATGCCAGGTTATAAAATATCCTGTTTACGTGTGCATTCTATTTACATGGTGTCGATGTCATGTATACAATATCCAGCATTCTGAAGTACTTCGTAGAGAGAAAACGATAGCAGAAATTTGATTCTTCAAATATATGTGAAATTAATGTTACAAAGTAGATGCTGGCTTGTAAAACGCCGCGCAATTATTCTGTTGACGGTTAATCGCTCGAGTCACACGAACTCTTCCGACGCCCAACAAAAAAGCCAGCCGATCTTCAACAACAAATCATAGGTATGAGCATATACGTCACTACCACGTTGTGATTCTTCCCATTTTTAATTTAGAGAACGGTACATAAAAGCAGTGCTGCAATTCAAAATCCCTATAAACGTAATAGGATTACTATCTTCTTTTTTGTTTAGAACTTGCAATTATGGAACAAATTTGGATGATCGTATATGGGTGACCTGCTAATATTTTTTATTAGGACTAACCATCAGCGAACATTGTCGCCCACGGTAGCGCTTGCCGCAATGCCTCATAGGACGGACCCCATTAATATGAATGTGCAGCGGCGAGGATCGAATCCGTACACCGACATGTCTCCTCGGATTATAACGCGCGCGAAGCTTGAAATAAATGAACATCTAGATAACACTTGTACAATTTCGCACATGAAATATTACCAAGTCATACGAATAAATCATTGATATTGTACTTCAATAAACTATTTTGTTAAACAACTTCGTGGACGTCGCTTCTATGAGCAAAGCGAGCGATCTAGCAGTGTATAACTGTGACCCGGCATATAGGCATTCAGTCCAGATCTCACCCAATCGATAACATGTGCAACGCCTACCGCCAACTTGTATCGATAGATGAACATGCATCTATTGGTGCACATACCAAGACGGTCTTGCTTTATTATTGCTTAAAAATATAAATACATCTACCGTCCCTTACGTCCCCTATGGGCGACGTTTCATCGACGGATTTAGCCCCGACGCTTGGATGGGCCGTGTCAAAAATCTATCCATAGAGCGATTGTTTCTTTGAAACTTTTACTGGACATTGTTCTACCTATATGTATAGATATTTGAACACAGTCCAGCGGGCATTGCTACCGCAGAATCGATGTATATTTAGTCGTAGCTTTTGTATGATCAGACGAAGAGATTGTTCTGATGTACCAGCATGAGGAAGTGCTGAAGGGCAGCAAACGGTGAGCAGTATTGTTGAGTCTGACGGACTGATTGCAGTTGAAGGCAGGCAAAATGTGCCAGAAGACTAAGGGACCAAAATTGGACGAAATGCCTCATTGCTACGAAAATCCCACCGAGTTGATCATTAGCATTAGACTAAGCAGGACGGTTCCCTAAAAAACACAGCTCAAATCGCCTTGTGTGCATTGGCTAACAAATGTGATGCTTCCCTTAATGTCGTTAAATTATACTTTGTCACACTTCGCCATACTTATGTTTGTTGATGTGAATAATCTGGACAAGCTGCCGAGGCCGTATGCATTTAAGGAAAGCAGCTGTAGCCAAGTCACTTTTGTGCCAGCTATATTTCTAAAGATGTGTAATGCTCTATCTAAGAGACCATCTAAAAGTTTTTTTTTGTGTCTTTAGCATTGCTTGTTTTGTGAAAAAATATTTGAAATTCCACGATTTGTCGATGTTGCTGAACATTTTCTGAAACAGTATTTTCTCTCACTAGTAATTAATTTTCAGTAATTTGTATCCATTGACCAATTAATCAACATTAACCTGTCAGTTAATTTCATTTCGTGTCGTTTTTAGGTGACATTAATATTTCGTAACGACGCCATCTGAAATATCTATCCCTTTTTTGTGCTTGCTCATGGCGATCGCAAGATACGGAGTGGCAAGACATATCAATATATAACAATTAATTTGTTTCAATGTTTCAAAAGGCCTTTCATTTATTGAAATATATGTCAAGCAATACGACTGATGGTGTAAACTTATCATTCAAGTTAAAAAAACTGAATTCTTAGTTTTTCCTTTTGTAAAGGGCAAGAACATCTTAACAATATTTGCATAAACCAGTTACACTTCTCCATCGGCAGCTTGTCTGAAAGCTTAAGCAACGTATCCACTTATGTAATAATTTAGCTAAGTATACTTGTGCATAATAAATTTTAAATTCATCTTACTTAGAAATGAATTATGCTTGCAGTAATGTTATTAGGATGATGTGTATTATTGCCATTATTATGTTACTCTAATAGAGGCATATCGTATCATTATGTTCGTAGTGTCCGCCTATTTCGAAATGTCGCCGTTCGTTGGCAACGAGGTATCATTCGATAAAAACGTTAAAGAAGGCTCTTTACAAGTTATAATTTTTTTGGGTATTTTATATTTCAATTTATAGTTGATCGTACGCTAGATGTGCATTTATTCTAGATTGTGCTCTTAAAGAAGTTAGCGTTAACCATATTTATGAAGCAGCGATTAAATGAATTTGATTGATGATAGTATAATTTGGAGTGATTCCGGCTTCAGAATATGGTTTCCAACAATGCTCACGTATTAAAGGAATCTTCAATAATTTGTTAATATAATTCAAATCCACTGCAAAGGTAAGCCTAACGTGAATAAGCCAACACGTATTTGAGTGTATGCTAAATTTAAGATATTTAGAAATGCTACATACAATTCATTTTTTATTCTCCAACAATCGCCATAACGAGGCCGTCTCGATGTAACCTTTAAAATGTGCTCATGTTTTCACCGTTCATTTATACTAAAAACGTCAATTGCGCAAGAATTCGGTAATATGTGGTGAATACCAAAGCGTTGCAAATACCTAACAATTAGCTTTTAATGTCAACTCAAGCACTACCGAATGAAGCTAGGTTTGTCATGTTGTAGGTATTACAATAGTTTGATGCTGAGCGTTTGAGCTTCCTTGTCACCATTCAGCCAGTTAGTCGATAGTCAGGCCTGAGACCTTTGACCGCTCATCGCTATACCCTCATAACTACTTGAAGTGACGGCCCCATGAGGTGAAAGATGGTGTCATCCAATCAATTGTTTTACACATAATTTCATAAATACACATACAAAGTTACTTTTGCAAAATGCTGGCAAGCCGGTGTAGTATCAATAATTACCGTTTACGAGCAATACATTTTATTATTTTTAGTAGTGTGCTGTGATAAGCCGAATGGCGATTGTTTACAGATGACATCAAAACATGGTTAGGTAATGACTTTATGAGTTCATTGGCTCTCTATAAAAGCAACATTGCAGAGTGTTAAGGTTGTGTTAAATTATTTCATGAGAATGAATCAAGTTAACTATTGAGGTAGTCTAGTTAATTGCCAGCGTTTATAATATAAATTGCCAGTGTCGCGAATATGTGAATTAGTTGCCGCACTTGGTCCTGTTAAGGTTTCATATCAACGTTGCATTGATTGACTCTTCAATGGATATTACCGAATCTATCATTTCGGATTATCATTCGTTTTATACTTGATACTCCATGACCATCGGTGATTTCTGAAAGTTCGAAAACGCTTTACCTTGCTAAACGTTAGATTGGCTCGTATGTGGTTATAAAAATTTAACCTTCCAATGTAATTATCATAGTTCTTCTATAAGCCCAAATAGCTTTTAAAACTCTTTTACGGTACTGCATTAGACCTTAGTGATTTTATGTGGACATAAGCTAACACTCTTATATCGCCCAGTTCACCTGTGTCGCCGAAAATTTAGACGAGCCGCGCAATATATCTTCATATCATTTGTTCTACGTCAGACTTGTATAATGTTACCAGCGGTATTTAATACCCATCGATGCAATGCAGGCCGAACAACTTATCTTCAACATCACATAATATTAGGTCTTTATTTACATAAATCTTGGTTTGTAAAATCTCTTTTGGTATAAAAAGATTAGTTTTTAACTCTTTTGATAGCCATCAGTTAAGAAATATGTAAGAAATGATCATTGGAGTGAATCGATTGGTCCTTCCACGCAAATGCTCTTTCTAAGCATATGTAGTAGATGTGGTGGTTGGGGGCAGAAGTTGCTAGCTGGTCTAGACATTAAATGTTTGACAACGAAAAACCAAAAAAGTAAAGATACAAATACTGGTAAAATAACGGTATCCAGCTAAAATATGTTTGGCTGACTTCTTCGTAATCAGATTTCCGTAAACATGTTTAGCCAACTGTCATTATCGATATTCATAAATACTCAACAGTCACTCATGTAATGAACATCATTCTAAGAATGCCGTTCTATTTGTCTCTATAGACGGAGGGTATATCATTAAAGCGCGCTTGATACGTAAAACGAGATTTACGTCGAGGAAGATCTTCGACAAAGGGTAGCGATTATTCAAGTAAGTCCTTCTATGTGAGCAAGGGCATTCGACAAAAAAATTGATTTTTTTTAAATAAATTATCAGAATTAATAATTTTTTTAATTCTTTCCGCGTAAACATTACGCTAA
Organism: Tropilaelaps mercedesae; assembly: GCA_002081605.1. Classification (NCBI taxonomy): domain Eukaryota; kingdom Metazoa; phylum Arthropoda; class Arachnida; order Mesostigmata; family Laelapidae; genus Tropilaelaps; species Tropilaelaps mercedesae. The sequence goes on from MNPL01001335.1 coordinate 22,880, forward strand.
CGAGGTCAATCCTATAGCAACCACGTATACCGCGCGTATTCTGCAGGAAGTTAAAGCGTACAAATTAATTCCATAGTATTTCGAGTGTTCGCGACTGTTAAGTTCCGTTGGATTATAACGACCTGTGCAAATCGTGGTAAAAGAAATTATGCAAAATCTTTAACAAAACACAACAGAAGCCTATGCAGTGCATCTACTAGTTGACATACAACCATTTCAGAGTCATACTTGCACAAAACGCATTTTTGTTAAGTGTGTTTTGTGCACTATGTCAGCCGTTTTTGCACTGCTCACCGTGTTTAGCTATTAACAGACTTTCTATTGTCTCTGTTTACAATAAAGACAGGCGTAAGTCATATTCTGTCTATATTTACAATGGTTAGTAGCAAATCGATTATAATAATGCGCATTCCATATTTACATTTTACGAGAGAGCAAATTATGTGATTGAATCACGGCGGGAGCCTGTGGTCGCGTTTTCGATGCTTAAATCATCGCCATAGTGTTTCCTATAACGAAATTCGTGATATTCGTCGTAGTGTCCCCAGTAGCAGCAGCAGCACTACTAAGTAAGGCAAACGGCGGAGCAGAATTATATTTGCTGAAAATTATAGTATGATTTTCTTGAACGGTTCTATGAACCGCAAGCGAAACGAGGAGTTGAAAAGATATGGTCATTTTTCCGGTATGTAACCAAATGGTTTTAAAATAGATACATATGTATTTGAAGTACCTATAATATTTATACTATTAACAATATTCTTATTAGTATTGCAAGGACTGGTGGTTATCAGTGGTGTTGCCTCACATTCTTAGCCATTGGAGCGAATTGGGGTTTTTGGTCCGTAGGTTATACAGGCGATAACCGCAAAAAAGGCAAATAGTTGAACTTTGAGCTTCTCCAATAAATACAAGCGGATCCGTTATAGGAACGAGCATGTTTACTTTTGTCGTGCACAGAATATTAAACGCCTGTAATTTTGTTAGACACGTGTTTGTATGGACAAGGATAACATAAGTAGTCCTGACCAAGCGATGGTGATGTCACTGATCTTTTTGCAAGCTTCAAGTTGACTCTGTCTAACTCTTTAGTGATTCGACCTTAAAGAAATTCTGTCAATAATGGATCCATAATTAACAAGAATACGACTGCTTGTATTGTGTAGGTGCAAAATGAAAGATATACCTGCCACGCACTTATTCCTCTATATTTAATATGTGCGAGCAAGAGATCTTTAACAAAATGGGTTGTGACGCATTGCTCGCTACCTCATATGTTACAAAACGCTTCAGCGTTTAGTTTAGGTGGCCTATTACTGCTATGTAGAAATGAATAACTTTTATAAACAATCGCCAATTTGCAATATATGGGCTGCATGACTGGGGATAAAATAAAACATTTAGAAAAATAACAGATTTATATTGTTTAACTTGCTATGTATGCAACAATCAAATTGCTTGAGCATCCTATTTGATCTCAATGCACAGTCTACGAGAACGCCAGAAGGAAAAAGAGAAGAGATATGATAAAAACAAATACTGCTGTGTTCTCTCAATTGCTATACGTGTCTTCGATTGTATAAAATAGGCTACGTACATACATGATGCTTTCTTGGAAGGAAAACGATTAGCCTCAATGTTGAGCGGGGTTTCGGCAAATGAGCACTATAGAAAAGTCGACAGAAACCATGCTGGTTTAGCACGATTTGTTCACGCGTGGGCATGCAATCTCAGATATATACATATAAGCTCTGCACAGTGACGTTTTACTTCGCCTGGTAAGACTGAAAATTTATTTTTTGCCTATAGTTATTCGTGCTGCTATATATTATTGTCTGAAACAAAAATGGTTTTTTGGACCATTTGCACTATTTGCTGTATTTCGAGATGTCGCAATGTGCGCTTTGCATTAATTCCATATGTTTAGGGGGGCTCGCTTTTCTAATATCTTTTTGGCTCCATAAGATAGCCTATAATTATCGAGTTGTGCAGTATGTGTTGAGATTTAGCTATCTTGTCGCTAGGTAGTTTTTTTGATTATGCATTTTTGCCAGCTGTTCCGGATAGCTGTAAATCAAAGATGCAGACATGCAGCTCCCCTTAGATGCATATGCAGAAATTACTTTTTGCATGCAGAATACTTCATGTTCCACTGTCACAGTTATGTTATGGGCCTTTAAGAACTCACGTATATCAAATTTACTACACTTATGACCTTTTAGTGTCAACTTTTGATTAAACACAGCGTTAATTTTATGGATGAATCCGATAAGTGGTAGTTTTGTTGACCCCTTTGGTCGAGAAGAATCCGTAAGTATTTATTGGTTTGGCAGTTCGCCATGAACAAGGCTTGAATCGTTAAATGATTTGGTAAAACATCAGAAAGGGATCTTGACTTTTTCTTTATAAATTTTAACATCTTACACATTTACGGGCTTTTTTTTATTATTTCAATTACAGCAATCAGCGGCTTTGTGGAGTACTTCGGTCATGCACTATTCTCCTAAAGAGCTTTAGAAATCTTTAAATATTCAACATTTTCAGGACATTTTTTTTTATGAAATATCAAATAACTGTAACTATTTTTTTTGAGAAATCTAATGTACTACTGCAGAGCGATAGCAAATCGCCTGGTACCGTCAAAAAATTTTAGGCATTAACAGAAAATAGTCAACCGAAGATTTTACTCACTCATTACCGAGAGCTCTGAAGTGGGATGCCAAATGAGATGTATTCTTAAGTTTTTTCAGTTTATCTCATTGGTCTTTCCAGTGATACGTGTACTGAGAGGCCTAACATTGTTGTCGATCAAGCTATGTCCCCGTTGCATCCCGCTAGATAGGCTGCAATAATAAGTTAATGCATATTTCTATTTGTGAATGTGCTTGCACATCAAATGGAAATTACGAAAGATGAAAGTCTACAATTAATCGTTTCAAGAGATCCTTGCATTGAATTTAATGATTCTAGGCACTTTCTATTGACTTACTTCCCATGTGATTTGTCACTTGTAGTTTGTGAGCAATAGTGTTGCTGTACCCTTCGGCTTGACGTAGTTTGGTTTTGTTAAACTTTCGTTTATTGCTGGCTCTGCTAGAATTCCGGTTTCAGTTTTGTTCACCTTTGACCCCCTTTTCCAACTGTGCTTGCTAACTGTGGGAAGTCCGCAAAGCGTCTGCTGTCTTACCGTTCCGCCAGATGCCACGATATCACAATGTTCTGCCATGCGTCGCTGCACTGCTTTCTTAGACGAATACACTAACTTCATTCCGTCTGAAGAAGCTTGTAGCATTGCTGTAGTCGTCCCCATTATCGAGTATGCTTATCGAGCCCTTGACAAATTCGTGATTTTGTCTGGTCATATGGAGATTATGATAGAACACATCTTGGGACGTTTCAGTATAAAATATGACGATGGAAAGAACGTTAGCGACAAACAGGGATATATCTGATCACCTGATAGCTCATTGTACGAGCAGAATACAATCGTGTGGCAAAGGCAGTTAATACTCAACGCACGACCAGGCTCGGTGATGGAGCATACCACATGCTATGTTATTGATGGTAGTAGCTATGGTGGTGATGGCGATGCTGTTGTGGAATGCACATGCAAACACGGTTGAACCACGATAGCATTTGGGCTAGACAGGTGATTATGGAATTTCTTATGAACATCAACTGTCCGTCCGTCGACTTCTCATATGCACGGTTTCGATCTCCCATCCTCAACAAAAAAATGATGATGTCTTTAAAATGATCAACGATAATATCACATACCTATTTCCATGTCCCAGATGCGAAGATCTGGAGTTTTTTTGCGCCTGCTGGTTGGTAGTCGTATGTATGAGCTAATCTAAAAAATACAGTTGTTTAATCTGCTCTCCGGCAAAGTATCATAGTTAGATAGGCTTACAAGAGGTGAAAACAGTATCTAACTAATATATGAAGATGCCCCTCTAATATATGAAAAAGTGTATGGGCAGTAAACGATGTTTTTAGTCCTGCTAAAAACGGTATTTTTGACCCACATGGATCTCTCTTTGTGTTGTTCTTTGTGGTTTGCTATTTTCTATCCTAATGTTTCAAACATTTAGCAAAAAGGCGCTGTTGCCTACTCCAACTGCATAAAATTAATGAAAAGATTCATAGTATTGATTTCTGAGATCAAATCTTCGTAAAAACTTTGGGATTAACCCAACAACAATTAACCCAAGGTGACAAAACAAATGTAGACACTATTATTATTATAATTATTATTATTAGATTAAATTGAATTTTTCGCTGCCTCTGGGTGGATTAGTTAGTGAGGTTCACTGTCATTGAACCAGCATATTAGGCTGTTCCTGTCGCTTGAACTTTGTCCGTGTGTTCATATACTGCTAGAATGATCTTCGTAAAATACTCATGCATGTTTGGATAACCTGCTAACGCTCGCTTTAAGGTTTATAGCGCATACTTCAACACAAAACGTGTAATTATACAATTCTGGCGATGTTTAATTTGTATGATAGCTTTAGTCCCAAAAAAATTAACGGGGTCTACAATTACCAAGCACATGTCAATATTAAAAAACAAATTTTAGCTTTAACAATGAAGTGTCTTACCAGCAACTGTCGTAGTGCTCTGGAATGGTTCATACTTCTTTAATACAAATATTGTAGCATGTTGTAATCTATAACCGATGGCGTAGGCGTATTTACGTGCATATTTAAGGAACGCTCTTACGAGGTTTTACGGCCAGTCGGCGATACTGTGCCATGATTTTTTCGTCTTGACTGAAACTCTCCCTAATGTCAGAATAGATTTTTAGTTGACGTCTTACCCTCACGGCGATGGCGACGGATACTGACGTAGTAATAAAGTTTGCACAAACGAAGTTAAGGCGCTACTTTCTCGACAGCACTGACAGCGACGATAACGAAGAATTGATTTAAATTTCGATATCGTTTATGAACAAGCTTCAATGTCGTACCATTGTAAATTACTTGATGCATTTGTGCTTTCCAAGGTGGAAAAACGAAAAGTAAATATAACCATAAAACCTACCAAAAGTGTAACTAATGTCACGTATAGTGATAATAATTAGCATCAACTGTAAATTTGGAAGTAGTCAACCTAGGAAAATTACGGGTGGTGGTTTGGCAAATAACACGCTGCAGATTTTCGTTTACGCCAGATTTTTGGGGTGGAATCTGTTGCACAATTTGAATGAGCGCCATCCAAGCAAGATTAGAAATGCGGTTTTAAAAATCGTTATGTTAAAAAACTATGTATTTTTGTTGATTATAGAGTTAACACAGCCTTCGTGTACGCACATTGTACATTTGACATCATGATCGTGGATGCTTGCAATGAGCGTTCTACTATGATGAAACCACTCTTTACTATTTTTTGTCAAATTTAAACCGGTTTATACAGTTTTTAATGTAGTGCCATACATTGACGTGCTCGGGCAATTATAGACCATGCACCAATAAAAGCGCACGCGCCACCAACGGATATTATGACTTTCTCCTTGACTTTATCGATTCCAAAGCAATTCATTTTGTTTGGAATACTCAACCAAAAGCACTCACACTCTACTTGACGAAATTGTCAGCTGTTGGACACCTGCAACCGTATACCACAGCAAACTATAAATTCTGTAAAACCATTTTTTGACGTTTATATAACGAAGCTAACATGTTTTGCGCAAAGTGGGTCAGGACAGAAGCGGTCGCTGATGAGGTCATCGGGCGAACATTTGTATATATGTATATATATATATACATTTGTATATATATATATATATACAACAGAACTAAAAAGAATGCGTGCATACCAGATGGATTTTGTCTGGCGTTGTATTGACTGACCAGCCAAACATCATATCATCCATTTTACACTGCATGTGCGCAATAATTCCCCGTAGGCTCGTAGAGCGTGGTCCACCCATTTAGACGATGCACTGCTATACGGAATATAGTAGTTGCTAAATATATAGAGATTGTTGGAAGCTCCATTGAAAGCTGGAGCCGTGACACAAAAGGGACGTAGGTTCGCAGTGACGGCTCGGGTTTGACATATGATAAGTTAACTATTGGGGTTCTGGCAGCGAGGAGGCCAATTGATGCGGAGTTTCCTACAAGACTCGTCATATTGGTTAAGTACATCCAGTTATAGTATTCACATGCAAGTGTCAAGTGCCTATTTACTTTTCTAGTAACCTTTGTATGTAGCTGTATGTAATATAATGTGTGTTTAACATGTGGCCTTATTCATAATGTACATGCACGTATATATAGTTGCGCCTTTGATAGGCGATTGATGCACATAAATACGGATAATTCAAGTGATTAGCTTTGGTTTAATATTACAGCTAGTTATGTGATGCACCAAGATATTATAAGCAACATCACTCTGTAAAATGACGACGAATAGAAGCATTTTTTACTCTAAAAAGAATGGAAGTGAACATGAATGGTATTAATAGTGATTATAATAAGAAAATAATTATTAATCAACGACAGCTTATCAGCCTATGCAGTTCTTAGTAGAACTGAAGCGTTACCAAATGTATTGATTATCATGAAAAAATTGTTCATAATATTACAAGAGATAGCGTGGATATTTCGTAACAGGATTTTATTGCAAAAGCACTATTTAATAATTCATTATATATATATATATATATATATATATATAT
>MNPL01001337.1:0-11966 GCA_002081605.1 Tropilaelaps mercedesae
ATATATATATATATATATATATATATGTATATATATATATATATATATATATACACGCACCCGCACCATAAAGCATCTGTTTCTCCATTATAAATTTTATCCCAATGGGTGGCGAAATAAGGCGGTTTCTAACTGCCACTTATGCACGTAGCCATCGTACTGCTTTCTTACACTACTTGTGCGGATGAGGTCAAAATGTTTAAAAAGGTGCGGGTATAGATGGCCCCCGTAAAAACGAGCCTTAGAACGCTTGCACCAAGCACCATAATCTTCAGACACCGCACGAATGGCGTACGTTTTTTATGGAAATACTCCCCTGACGCCAATCTGCCGACTACGGCACGCTATGCCGCCAGAAATAAAAATAATCCATTGCTAACGGTTTATACGTACCGTCATTAGAAAAGAGAACCTTTCGATCATCGTGTGACAGTACAGGTCGTAGAGGAAAGTCATATACGTGCAGACATCTAGGCGATACACATCGGGGTTGTGTTCAGCATTGACCGAACGTATCATGGCGACGGCGAAACCCTCTGTGATGACGTACGCCGTGACCTCTGTTGGCAACCTAGGCTCTGTAGAAAAACCGAGCCACAGGTGCTGTATTAGCTGGATAGCCAGAACTAAATTCTTTCTACGTGCCTACGACAGTCGGAGAGAAATCGACCCCTCGTCATCATACGTGGCATACATAGCTCAATAAAAAACGTTTGCAAAACGTATTGACACTTGCGCCGGGGGTATTAGTTTGGTTTTTTTTTTTTGTTACGAAGCAATTGCCAGCTTTGGCCACCGAGCTCTAATACGTACTTTGTGGGCCTGCACTAATTTCTCCGGTAAACCGCTTGAGCAGAACCTTCAAGAAGCCACATAACAGATCTGCGTCCACCGTCACTCTGGTCTGATGCGGAAGGTCCTTAATGAAAAAGCTGCCACTCTTATCCAGAAACCCCGTAGAAGTCCTACTTCTTGGCCCGCTGCGCGTATGTGTTTTATATTTACTGCTGTACCTGAAGCCATCCTCACATCGGTCTTGTGGCAGTCCTGGCAACGCAACCTTGGGCACCGAAGTTTCATCGGCGATCGTGAGTTCAAATTTCGGCCTGTAGAGGGAACCTGTCGAAAATCGGAAGAAGCGTCATTTGTCTTGCAACTCCCAACCACGGTGATGACGTTGAGGTCGAATGGTAAACTTATTTGTGAAGAATGCATTGTACTTGATCTACTCGACCTAGGTTTCGAGGGAAATGGCAGCAGTAACTCACTAGAGGTGAACATGGTGATCGATTCAACTGAACGTAGAATCGTCTTGCCAATGGTAACATGGAAAATCACTCTGACCACGTAGTTGACCGCCGTACCCGGCTCGTTTCGCGGTTGGAAATCCACTCGAGTTTTCTAAAACCCGACATGTAAGATATATAAGCCGATGAGCTCACCCGAAACGATATAATCAAGTAGACGAAATGGGTCGCTTGTTGCTTGTCGCTTTGTTGTTTGTTGCTTTGTCGCGATAACATGGCAACGTGTATACACGAAATTGTTCGGTGGAATCTGTCCTAAAATACGATTTGCACAATTTTTGCTTTCTCCATTTAAAAGCCCGATACACGCATGATGTATGATGAACAATCTTAAACAAAGCTTTATTTGTGTTCGTATCATTTTAAAGCAAGTTCTACTGCGAAACTTCATTCACAACGATGCCGCTGGCACATGCAGTTACTAGTTCGCAAGGTCCTGTAACGAAATCAATATTCGCAGCGCCGGCCTAAAGTATCGATTTTCCTATATTTACTCACCGCCCGGCCCAGTATATACTTCTTGGCGGACATAATCGACAGGCACGTCATCACACCAGATAAATGCTCTGATGATACAGGTCGTCCAATATTCAAGCCCGTTTACGACTACGGAGTCCGCGCTTGTTCGGAAATACTTGTGGCTATCTACGCCTATGCCATAGGGCTCCTTCGGTGCAACGAAGCCTTTATAGAGATAATCATCACAAATTCCTGCCGGAAACTCTAACGTGAAGTCAACCGTTTCAAGATCTGGTTGTACGATCACAAACATTTTTTGTTCGGATTGTGCTGCAAAATTGAATCGAACATCATTGGCATGGAAAATATGGATGTGATGCTATGATCTTACTCTTTCAGTTTACGGGGATTCCCTAGTTGAATCCCGCCGTAGTTGACCAGCCTTTTCTATCTTAAATTGCTACCAAAGGAACAGCGGATCCGTTGCACAAACGAAAAAGTTCTTTGGCGGGTGCGTTGTACGTTCAGGGCGTAGCTTTGGTTCCGAAAGGTCCTGACAACGCGGACGAACGTTGTCAAGCTTCCGCTTTTGTCGCGGTGAAATCATCGAAGCCCGATCTGTACTTCATGCTAGTCGCGAGTCAAGTGCTTCGTGTAAAGGACTTCGTTCTCTAGCTTTACCTTTTTCTAAAGATTTACATGAAGCATATCCACGAGGTTCGTTGCGTGCTCGAACTGCGCGGGCGGCTTATCCTCGACCCCCGTAACGTAATACTCCTACGGAAATTAGACCCCGTACTAACGCTACACACATCGGCTCGTAGCATTACGAATAGTGAAGATCCAGACCGATGGGCCAATGTCATTGTGAAACGACTTATCCATAATGCAAGCACGGCTTTGGCATGGGTCCCACACTTCCCTCGGCGAAACTCTGCCGTGAAGCCGGGGTGCAGAGGGGCTTCGCTCCGTCAAATCAAGAAGAGTTGTATACAGTACAGCTCATCATCGTCACGACCTCAAGGATGCATTTAACCTGCACGGATTCTCCCTAAAACGAAGGGAGTTTTGGTGAAACTGTCTGGGTGAAGTTATATACGTTGCTTACAGGGCTAATGATACTACCGGTAACGCTTATGAGTCCCATTACAGCTAATTTCCGTGAAGACAGAAAAGTAGATATAATAGTAGACTCGCCTGTCTAAATCCCTCTGCACTACACGTAGATTTAATTCGGATAATTTTCCAGCTTCATCGTAAATCTCATCGGGAGTTATAAGAATGACTACTCTATTGATTAGTTAAGTATGTTGTTGTTGTGGTTGTTGTACCGGCCCTCAATGAAAATTTAGTTCTTAGTTCAAACTTAGTCCTCATTCTTCCACAATAAAAAACCAAACCGCCCGGTTCAAACCGATTAAGCAGTTTTAAAGCTTTGCGGTAAAGACAATGCGACCGCGTTTGACACATCCTGCATCTGGCAGGAAACTAACGCGCTCTTTTTCCCATAGCGTTGAGACAAACGGACGATGGCGACAAAACACCATACCCAGCAAATCCTAAAGGTCCTCCGGCATTGTAAAATTGATCTCGTGACTGCGTCTGAACGGCATGACAGAGAGAACGTAGTTTATGCCTGGAAACAGAGGGCCGATTTGAAACCGCTAAAATTTTAAGCATGAAAAACGATAGAGATGCTTAGAACCTGTTGGGGTTTGAGGGCCAATTCGTGTTTTTCGCGTTTAGTTTCGCACGCGCACCCCATCGCCGCGTCGCTCGACGGTAGAGAAATACGCCGGTCACTCATCAGACACAAAAACGCGTTTTTGAGTTGCAAAACGCAGCTGTGCGGCAACGACGCACTAGCATAGGCTACTGTGTCTTAGTCATCATCTGCTGCGCGTTTAATCTTGATTATTTTGGCTGTATTCGTAATAAACTCATACCTGAAGTTGGGCTTCCGTGACTAGGCTCTCTCTTTTGTGTCCATAGAGGAGACGATAAACCACCATCATCTGGGGATCGTAACGCATAACCTTCATGTTGAATAGCAGTTCAGCAGAATACCCCATCGGCCGTACCGTGAGAAATTCGTCGCACGGTTCTGGTCACACGAGCGAAGGATCGAACCCAATGCGCAAACGCACCGAAGAAGCCGACAATTGCACTCATTAGCATTACCGCAAAGCCTTTCTAGCTCGCCTTTCATGGCACTACTCAAACTGTGTCAGTTGTTAAATCTAATTTATGCAAATGTCGAAAAAATTGCGGCCGTGGATGCGTCTACATGGCTGACCAAGAGTAGCGCAGACTGTTCGTACACAGCCTAATTGGCTGGGTCACTCGGTTCGAGTAACGAGATAGCTACTTTTAGCAGGACCGGTGGTGAACGTCACGGTGTAGGGATGACCCGTGAAATTGCTGCAAACGTCTTGTGCTTTGGGGTACACGGAGAGGGTGTACTCCATGTTTACGTGAAATAGCTCTATGGTGGCGACCTGTGAAAACAGTTCGCCGTTCAAGCTATTTCCTGAGTCAGGGGGTTTTCGAACGATCTGCATAAAACTAGTCATGGGCGTGCTTTAACGTCAAACTACTCAATGGTCTCAAATGCTTTCAAATGTTGTGGGAGAAGCTCACGGATTAATCACGAAGATTTTGAGTACGCCTAGAAACAACAGCTACCGTTTGGACGCCGTTCGAGGACTTCTCAATGCTAACGCAATTGTGTTGGTCCTCGCTGCACCACTCGAGCACGAAAAACGTCAGTAGAGTACGGATGAATCTGTTGCCCACGAAAATGGTGACATTTACAGACGTCCGCGATGGATGTAGGTAATATTCTGGGGCTCTGTCGACACCCAATCGTGGAAAAACGTAAGTTAAGAATCACAGCGAAGCGGTTAATCAGGGCTTTAAAAAAATATACGAACAATAAATCTCGCTGCGTCATCTATATTGTTGAAATACATGCGTCTAACTCACTTCCGCGTTTCGTATCAATCTCTCCGACGTACTCATCGAAATCTTCTTCACATTTCACTTTCAGCTTGAACTTGATCCGATCGTTGTGGAAGAAGCCCCTCACCAGCGCATATTGTTGTCCCCAGACCGGGGCGACTCTCGTTTCGCTGCCGGGGGTGTTGAGATAGCCGCCACGTTTTGTGTCGCCGACGACACTGGAATGGCGCAGTTCGTACTCCAGATACGCGCACACACTCGATGATGGCAGGGCGACCCTGATATCGACGAAATCCTCCATCGGCGGTTCCTCAAGCGACAGAGACAGGGAGCTTTCCCGAACTGTAAAGAATAATTGCAACCGATAGGCAGGACGTTCCTCGTGCCATTTTCAATCCCAGCTATAGCCAGGCTTTGACGTTGGAGGTCGTCGAGCGTGGCCTGGCCTGCCTGACTGACTAAAGCGGGCCGCCATTATCGATTATCGAGGAGAACCGACAGCTGCCTACGTTTCCGACATTGCAGACCAGCTTCAGTCGAGTCTACGTAGGCCTGCGTGCGAATCCGGCAGGCGAACTTCTAGACGATTTAGCTCACTAACGTTGGTCACAGGATAGGTGCGTATCATCAGCTTGGGGAAGTTATGAAAGTTCCTGTTTGAATTGCGCACCAGTGGAGTTCAATATGGCCGCTAGTTGAAAGGGGCCGGAATATCGATGCTGCAAAATAGGGGACCGTGCACAACGAAATCGAGAGAGGAGCCTCGACACAGGCACCTCGGCTTGTTTTTATCATCCAAGGAACGAAAAAAAAATCATCACAAAACAAACACATCGCCTACTTGAAGCGCAGAGCAATGCAGACGTAACGTTCCAGCGAGCCTCAACCGCTAAATGCTTCTCTGCCCAAACGCTTCCCACTCCGTAACAGGAAACTAAACCCAGTGCCCTGCACCTGACAACTAAACCGCAAGAAACATTCAAATCATGCGAGAAAAACAAACATTCAAGCTTTTACATTCAACCTACCCCAGCCTTCCCGTTCCATCGTAACCTCGACGACATGGTGTTCACCGGCACAGCGTCGGCCCTTGAACTTCACGAACGATTTCACCTTGAAGTACGTCAACCCTACACCCAGGTTGTCGACGGTAAATGTCTGAAATATGATAAATGCGGCTGGTGTTAAATGAACGCCATGTTCTGTTTGGTTGTCCGTCTGTCGTTAGCTTTGTTGGCCCGTTTGGCGGGTCCCGTTTATTACCGTTCTGCCATAGACAGGCGCTGCCTAATAAATAAAAGGCCTAGATAAAGCTGTAGTTCTGTTTACTAATACCCGAGCGCTAATGTGACCGCATGTGGTCGCGGGTATCGACTACATCGAAACGCGTTCATTAGACTACTAATTCAGCAACTTGAATGTCTGCGTGAGACCACACTTCACTCAAGTGGCCCAAGTCGTGCAGAAGTACTGGATCGGCGTCGGGTCATGCGGCCGGTACAATGAGACGGTCCGATCCTGAGGGTCGGGTCCTGACACCGTCGTTGCAGAGAACCCCTCATCTCACGTAACAGTTCAGGAAACCTACCGTCGTTAGCTGCATATACGGAAACGTGGTTTCAGAACGTGTGCCAAAAATTGGGCACCGTTGTATCTCGAACTTCGTTGGCAGACGCGCGTAGTTCTGTTTCGTCTTGACGAGAATTTTCGCGAGACTCCCAGAGGCGTTCAGAATCGGATTCGACTCTGATGAAGGCAAATCAGCGTGGTTAGTAAAACGTCCTCGGAGATCCGACAGGTACTGTCCTCTGGGGAATGCCTGAATCGCTCTGACAATTGCATTATCAGAGCGATGCGTCAGCCGGTTGGCACTGAAGGTTGGCTCCCTATCTGGACGTTTCGCAGCTACATCCTGCTGAGGCATAACCTAAACACGGAAGGGGCACAGACGGGTACGAGCACAGCGAAAACGATTAGTTTTCATTTGTCTAATGCTACGCGGGCCGGACATCCCAAAAATGATTGCAGAAGGCTGTGTATGCTATGCCACTGGGATATGACTGCAAACGACCATCGACGTTCGTAGGGGAGACAGCTCCGACGAGATTCAATAGATGCTGCAATGTGTCTGCGCAGGGATATCGGCCGGACAAGGGCTCGTACGAAGGTCAAGGCCACTTACGTCCTTCCAGGCCAGTGAGGATGACCCCAGATACCGGCTCGACCGAACCCGTAGCATGCGATGGTTCCATTAAACATCACCTCCACCCAGTAGGGGAATGGCGAAACACCGACAACGTTCTGTGATCATGTTGCGTTGTATGCGGGGAATCGAATTCGTGCCGATTCCGGTTTGTCGACGCGTCGATAGCTTAGCGAGTACTGCGGTGAGCAAGAAGGCTCGCTAGGTACAGGGAACCGGAATTCTATATCGACATAGTACTCATCATCGCCAGGGTGCACCGTGAGGTTGAGCAGCCTGACGTGTTTCGTGTTGGGCCGTAGAAATGGCCCATCTCTGTCGGGATGGTGTCGTCCCCAACAACATCAGCATCGTCCGACACGCACTCCAGGGTTCCCTTTACAGACAGCAACCTCAGGTACGGCAGACCCACCAGCGTATACGACGTCACCCGCTCCAAGGAGAGCATCACAAAGACGAATCCTTTCGGGCCGTCGCTCGTAGCGAATGAAATGTTCGCCATCGTTGGCCCGTTACGGTAGCCCATCGTATGCAGATTCAGTGAAAAGATTTTTGACGGACGTCCCCTCGACAGTGTCAGACGCTTTGCGCAGGAACACATATCGAGCGCCCTGCGCGCTGCAAATGTGAATCGGCAGGCTTGAACGAACCGCCAAGTGTGATTTGATGAGGCTTGCGGAAGAGGGGCATCGGCTAAGCGATGGGCTTCTGCTTAGCAAGGTGACCCGTCGGTCCGACAAAGGATTTCCGCCTTTACTGGCACCTGAGTACATAGGCGCGTACGTTGCGAACACGGACAGCCTGATCTGAGTGCCATGGAGTGGCCACATGGCAGAAGTTCCTACTGCTTTGTCGGTCGTCTTGAACAGGCAATCTCCTTGCCCATACAGCGTGAATTACCATTACGAGGAGGAGGTTTTCAATGCTAGGCCACGGCCAGCAGGCCACCAAGGTGATCTCAACCTAGATTTAGCGCAATCGACGTCTACAATTAACGAACGATGCACGAGTGAGTTTGCTTTCAGCGGCCAGAACCGGCAGACTTAGCAACTGGAGGGCCTGTGAACGAACTCCGTAGAACGAACTCCCTCACGACCTCGATAGAAAACGATAGAAAGTAGTGCCTACAAAGCGAATCATTTTAGCCCTACGGTTTTGGCTAGCGAAAGCTGGCCTAAATGCCATAATGATGGCAAAGTGACGTGGCCGAAATGACACCGGCTGATTCGCGCAGTACGAACGTACGGGCCTATTCGACGCGACCAGCTAACTCCATCAGGACAAGCAGAGATTAGGCGGCCTAGGCGCGGAGAGAGATACACGAACTTGGGTCTAATGGCGGTTCAGAGGTGCGTCGTGCGAACACGCGACGTGAACACACACGGCAGTGTTATGTTGCCTCTGTTTATACATATCGAATATGACAACCATCTACCTATCTCAGCTACCCGTGATGGCAATACGACGTACGACAAAGCTGACGACATCTAAGAAAGGATCAATTCACAAGGGACACACTTGGGGTCTACAACCACTGCGAGCAACAGCCGCCGGCACGCGCCTGCGACGAAGTCTAGCCTCATCTTTCGGCTCGTTCGGATAACGGCTATCGTATAGGTCGAACTCCCACCGCAGGGGCGGCCCGCGTGACCTCCGGCTCTGGGTGAAGCCCCCGATACATTGCTTGGATGATGACGTGCGTATCGGTCATGGGCACTCTGAGCCTCAGACGGCGGTAGAATCTTGTCGAATATCTGCAACAACAATTTAACAAACGAATTACGCTAGATTAATGGGCAATCAAATGGGCCAAATTCAGCGGGTGGGTTAGGGGGACATGAGGGACATGGTACGCTGGCGCGCTTTGACTGGACCTCGTTGTCACGGACTGTGTCAACAAGTTGCGCAGCTCCTAATTTGAGTCCCCCATCACCCCGATGGAGCTCTCCTTCTGAACCTCACCCGATCGACGCCGTCGAAGTTCCAACATGAGAGCGAGTAGCTGCGTTTGGGAATTCAACGACGTTACGAAGCGGGTGAAACCTTTTCGCATGGACGAAAATGTTGGCTGCTGATGGGCCTTGAAATCCAGCGCTATCATTATTCGTTGTTGGCGAACTCACCTTTCCGTTTAGCACTAAAAGATCACAATTGTGGCGGGACCGATGGATCAACCTGCCGTGCTGCTGTTCGCTGAGCGCTGCGTATCGAGAAATCACTGTGACTGTTTAAGGCCCCGCCTAACCTGGCGAGACACAGGTTCAAGATCCGTTCACCTCGCAAGACGCAGGTAGGTGCCGCTTGGAGATGTGCCAAGACTCCATCTTCTCTACTTAATTGAAGAAAATTTTTCTCCCCGTAGGAATTTCTAGTTGTTGACACTGATAGTTGTTGTCTGTCGGTCACGGCACACGACCTTGCCATGAACCTTCCTGTCGGCTGAAGGTGGCTCGCGGCACTTCCTAAGTTCGTCGCGTCCGACAGTTAGTAACGTTAACACTGACAGATTGCGGCTAACGAACGTCGAATTCTGTTTCTCCCTGACGTACTGTCAGATATTCACCGAACGCGTTGACAGGTCTCTGTCACGTAAATCCGACGTAGTAGAAATTAGTGAAAAGGGAATCTCGGCCACGCATGTATCCACAATCCTCTTTCGACCAAATTTCCTTTGATTAGGTGTTCGAAAAGCGGCGCTCCACGATCATCCTAGACTTAGGTTGGGTTTAAATCGTCTGCGCCCTGAAAAGGACTCAATTGGATTACGTAGGACAATCATACCGTCAGGTTGCGATTGTAACGTGGTTCCTGCACAGACAACGCCAATGAACATTCCGTGAAGTTTTCCGCTCCAGTTGTCACGTTAGTTGTCGCTCTCGTCGTGACTTTTCCCGTGACATGTTCAGAGTCCCAGTTGTTTAGCATAGATTCGTTTCTCGCCAATATACAGGTCGTCGCGTTGAAGACTCCCGCGTACTTTTTTCTTCGAGGTCCATATCGACACGAAACCAGACGAATATCTTCTCGTACATTTTGGGATTAGCCCGATAATTGTCTTCAATGAAAATAAGCAAGAATTAGCGTTTTGTTTTGTATTTTTTTTTTAACTTCCACCTTAATGAGATATCAGACAGACTGCCCCTATTTCTGGTGCGCGAAAAGTCCATATCAAATGTGTACGCGTTTAAATCAATTGCAAATGGTGGATAACGTAATGGCCATTAAAGGGACTTAAAGCCATTAAAAGGCCATTAAAGTACCGTATGTCCACGTTAAAAACGTCCATTTAAAAGCAAAAAAAGAACATCCATTAACAACTGTTTACAAATCAACGTTCCAAATATCTCGTACCATCAACTGTCCATACTAGACGCGTCCATGTCAACTCGTACCGCCGTATCATATCGTATCGTGTAATATTAGCATGCGTAATTATTGCACTACTGCAGGTATCATTATTACTTGTTATACGTACAGTATTATTATTATACAGCCAAATATTTGAAATAACTCTAATTGCTCTATCTAATTGCTCGGCAAGAAAACCTAACGCACACTTCAGCGTACGCCGTCACAGTTCGCTAGATTACATTATAGTAGCTTCGAAGTAATGCTAATACAGTCTCTAGTCTAGGGGGGATGGGAGGAATGGGGTTTTAATGGGTTTGTGAGCCCCCACACTGATCGCTGCAGGTCGCCAGCGACGCTTGGGCACCATGTAGAAAAGGTAAAAGTGGACAAGTACTAAGAACTCACCCACGACGTAGTTCACGTAGTGTTCTGATCCCGTAATCGTGATTCCGTCGACGAAAATGTTCGATGTAACTGTTACACCATAGGATATCGGGAGCTTTGTCCCTTTTGGTGGCGGCCGTATGTGGAAATGTGGCGGGACAATTTATTCGTAACACATTACGATAACTACCTCTCGTGTAAGCATTCACTTCCAAGCGATTCTTCTCACAGCCATTGGATTTACCCATTGACCATGCCGAATCCGTCTCTTATGTAGACCCAACCTTTTCGGGTAGAAATGAAACGTTCGTCGAATCGCCGTCTATTCCTATGCACGCGACACCGTCAAGCATGCAGATGCACGGGATATTCGCGTATTTCTAACAAGCTACAATACGTATTGGCTTACCGTTGTCTTCGTCGTGTAGCGTAGGTTCATCGTATCGGTGCAGTGGCTGGCCTCCCTCTAGTGTCCTTTCAAGCAGATGCCAATGCTGAAGAACGTGTGGAAATCTTTTTCCACGTCATCGACGTCGATGATCAAGTCCACACTGTACAAGTTCGTCGTCTCCGCCGCTACCAACGTCACCGAGTGCATTTCATTGGATCGGGAAAGTCGGCAGTGCAAGAGCAGAGGACGTTACTACCACCTTGCGCAGGCTATTCGGAAGTGTGCAGATAAATGGCTTTTGGCGGATACGAGGTGCCGATTTCCTACGCCTAGCATGCGCTCGCCAATCACGTTTTTTCACTGCATCCTTGAAACATACGTCTTGCAACGTGGGCGTCTAACACGCCTATGGCGTCTGTAGACGCCGAATGGACTGTCGGTTCAGCCGTTGAGAGGCTCGAAGTTGTCTGTCACCTACGTCGGAACTGCGGTGAGAAATCGTTTAGGGAGGGAAAAGTCGAATCGCGTCGGACAGCTTTAACTCACTTTTTCCTCCCGTGTAGACGTCGCGCCATACGTATTTATTCTTCTGGTAGGTTTCACACCTCGTGAATAGCTTGAAAGTATACGTCGTCCAACAGTTGAGACCGATCACGACATTTGCGCCTGCGTGCGACTCGATATACCTCAAGAAAAAGTATCCGCCTGCTGGACTTCTGACGTAAACGAGGCCCTTAAACGATGCCTTCTCACAGTTTACTCCAGTTATCGTGATATCCACTGACCGGAGGCGTGGTGTCACGGTGAACTTCAGATCATCGGCGAGAGC
The DNA here is from genome assembly GCA_002081605.1 of Tropilaelaps mercedesae. NCBI lineage: Eukaryota > Metazoa > Arthropoda > Arachnida > Mesostigmata > Laelapidae > Tropilaelaps > Tropilaelaps mercedesae. Next base: position 11,886 of record MNPL01001337.1, read on the forward strand.
TGGACAAATAGCATGGATTGGGCCATGTTAGCCTACTTTTAAACCATTTTATATATATATATATATATATATATATATATA
>MNPL01001339.1:0-34873 GCA_002081605.1 Tropilaelaps mercedesae
TATATATATATATATATATATATATATATATATAAACATTTAAATACGTTTCATATTCAAAGCACAGTTTTGTAATTATACACTTTGTCCCCATAGCTGTTACAAATAATGTATACGGAAGTGGCTCAAGAGGACCAATGTCTGGCAAGGTTCCTTTTAGTAAGTTTTAGAGAAAAAATATGTCTATTAACTTACATTTTAGGTGCGTATGTTCTTATGTATACGACTGTTTCGTTATAAATGCGATGGGAGTGTAACTAAACTCCACCATCGATCGCACTTTAAAGAGAAAAAAACAGTGTAGCAACGAATTCTTATTCCACTAGAAACTTTCGATAGATCCATTTGCTCCAAACAGCATCTCCGTCTGCTCTTATTGGCATTAATGCTAGCGTTGTAGAGCCGTTAAGCAGAATACGGCAATAATAAGTACGAGCATTTAGCATGCAGTTTTCAATAGATTCGATTTTTGCATCGCATTTGATGGAGCCTACTGAAATAATTAATAATAATGTTTGTTTGCCTCGCTATAAGGACATACAATCAAACTGGAATAGTACACGAAATACTAATTATTGGTATGTCTGAGACGATAGCAAGAAATCGCGTAGCCATATTTCTTGTTCAACATTGGTGAGGTTTCAATGGGTCATAAGAGAAGTATGCTCAGAATATTTACAGTTATTTTTCTTTTATAAAGCTGGTGTACCCAGGACTTATTTGTAGCCCGCTTGGACTGCGTCAGCATCTTTTAGGGTATTAACGCTGTTTACGAAACTTTCAACCTGATCACAAAATGGTTTCCAAATTGCTTTGATGCATGCCTAATTTTGCGACCCACCACAGACGATGCTACGCAGGCGGTAAGACAGATCTTACCTCCATCTAAGCATTCGCGGCGTCCGGAAAATTTGGTCTCGGTTTTTAAAAACAAGCGATCAAACATAGTACTAAATTTCTCTAAAAATTCTACTGCAAAATAATTACAGTGCAAAAAACCCTTCTTTTTGGGACTTTTGAAAAGCCACTGGGTTTTATAGCATCTTGGTTTTAAATACATAATAGTACAACCACGAAATTATAAGAGAAACTTTATTGCCCTACCTTCAACGTAAACATAATTCTTGAATATATGAAAAGATGTCTGAGTACTTTCCACTCTCGCCCTTCCTGATTTGACCTTTTATAAACACGATAACAGAGTTCTTACTTTCTGGGTTTAAATGAGGCCACTTCGCGGACTGAACGCGTCTCGGACTAGTAAATGAAGATTTGTTGCTGTAAAAATTATCTATGTCTTAAACTCTTCATTTAATTTTTCGGTCTCATTAAGTTTAATTTTCAAGTTCAAGGTCATAAGGAATGCACTAGTCAAGCGCATCATCTTTAGATTTTACAACTTACACTTACATCGACTTATTTGGGCACTTATATTTACCGCAACAGCGACGACAGCAACAGCAACAATAACAGTGACAGCAACAGTGACCATAACAACAACAACGAATACAGTTACTCTGAGCCAATTAATCTAGCTGATACAACGATCTTCCATCCCTATATTGTTTCTCGGCGAAGGTGGCGCAGAAAATGGGTCTCCATTTCGACGGCGTCTGGACCAAGCAGTTCTAACGTACTCTGTTCTCTGCCTAATCAAAACTGATCATTCTATTAGAAACACACGACTGAACAATAAAGGCGATCCATTACGATCATTATGGCTATCAACTTAACCGCTACGATCTAGCTGTCGACGAGTACAGGCCGTACAGTACAACAGGGGTAACGCAGGATACATATTGGAGGAGATGTCAATCGACCTTTCCCTTCGGTGCCATTCTGCCCTGGAATGGATCCGGTGTGAGAGGGTTAAATTACTCGTTCTTCACGTTGCCGCGCCGTGAATTCCATATAGTATGATTGGCGCTCGTTTAAACGCCAAAAGCCTTCAAAAACCGGTCACTGATCGACCTCGAATTGAAGTCATTATAGCTACTCAACCGCAACCTGTATTGGTATTTACCCTACATAACTGAACAATTGTGCAGTAATGAGAGCTTTATGATCTGAGTGGAGTTCGAAATTGCATACTATAGAGTGCACTTGGTTCTGAACAGTTTGTAGTAGGCAGGAGAGGATTTTACTAATGCGTTTCAGGTCAACGGGATCGTTCAAAACTATGTCAGCATCGTCTATGCAGTTTGCGATAGAAACATGTAAAAAAGCAGGAAGGCATTGGGCATTACACCTGTTACGTGGATTTAACAAAACTGGCTGGTCTATAAATTACTGAAAATTTTGAAATGCTTTAGAGATACCGTCAGTTCTCACCCCCACGCAAGAGACAGCTTTAGAATTTGAGCTTTAAAATTAGTTTTCTTTCTTTGCATGACATTTGCAGTGCAAGAGAAGCTTCAGAAGCAAAATCATTATTAGGTGAAAGATTCACTCCTCTTTCAACGTACGTTATGGAAGGCAGTAATTTGCAGAGAGTATTTGTGTTATTATAACGTAAATAATTTATCGATGACTTTCTTCGTCTATAAGCCGGCAATATTCTTGGCTAGAGCGGCCATTAAGTGTCTTCAGTTCTAATTAAATATCAGTTTTGTATACGGCCTTAGCAATCCGTTTTACGTTGAAATTATTTTTGGGCGGTATTTCTGGGTTGCCTGTCGCTAAAAACAAAAAGTTGTCGCAAAGAAATTCACAAGCTTCCACTTCACAACTAAACTAGGTTGAATTTTCCTATAATTTTTTCTAATACATTACAGTATTTTTTTGTAAACACCCCTCTTCGTCTACATATTCTTCAGCAATGTGTCTAGCACAGCCTTGCTTAATAACAACAATATCTAACATTTTCGTTGAGTTGAGCGCGCCGCAGTCCATGTGACCTTACGGGTACTGTGTTGTTCTAACATATAAGAAGTGTTGCTGGCTGTGTTTGCCAGGCGTTTGGTAAGTGCCTGCAAGCGTTTGTTAGACTTACTCTAAGCAAAAAGAAGAGTGGAGATTGCGTACACCTTAGACGACAACAATACAAGACAAAATCATGAATACTGTTTTGTTAAACGCCGCTGCAGTTGCATACCGGCTGCATATCAGTGAGATTTATTCTCATGTATCATGTGTGTTACTATAGAATAGAGGGCATGGCGTCTATTGAGCAAAAAGTAGGAAATACCAATGTCTAGCAGTCACCGTTAGTGTATACACCGCTAAAACGTATCACGATTAAGTTACAAACTTGCACGCGAACGATCATGAAATCTAGGTCTTACCTTTGCACGCTACTTTGCACAAGTTGGGCTCCTGAACGTCTGCCTTGCACCTAGCCAACCTTACTAGACAGGCTATGAATAGCTTAGCTAGCTAATCTATTCGAGTTTGTCGGGGGTGACCCTTAAGCAACATTTAACACCACGGTATTGCCTTCGTGTTGCTCCGCAAGACCTTAATAATTACTGGTTGGAGAATGGTATTTTTAAGTGTTTATTTAGATAAAGGCATAAAATAAAATCGTCACATCTGGACTAGGAACAATCCTTATAACACGAAATGGTCTGGTCAACCCCTCAAGGAGACAGTGTTGAACTTTTCTTCAAAATAGAGGTAGGATCAAAGTTAAAAAAGGAAATTCTTAAATCAGCTAAAAATTAATGAAATAGTACAAGCATTAGTACAAACATTAAGTACCCAAAAATTGTATTTTACTTTTCTTGCAAGAAAACCTGATATTGGCATAGATTTTAATAGCGCTACGTTCTTACTTGTGCCTGCTTATGGAAGAGTGTCTTTCTAAACTTGAGTGAACACGTTACACACCTGCTACCTAAAAAGGAATATTTTAAAAATAATTACAATCCGTATATATTATATTCCAAAAATCAACTGCGTCCGCAATTAAAAAATTCGTAGAAACATAGATTAAAAAAATTCCAACTAAAGAAGAGTCTACGAATTGCGAAAATGTATTACTTTGGGAACGTGTTTTATAAGCCATATTTACTCTCGTTGGTGCTACTTGAACATGTAAGCAAAGGTGGTGTATACTAACATGCTTTGATACCAGAAAAAAGTACCGTTCTCTCTCAGAGAAGCGAGCATCTGGCATTAAGTTCTGGCTGAAGGCGAACAGAGCCTGAAGCGGTTTCCCTAGGGTACACACCAGCGTACCCTCTGGAGGCTTGCGACGAGAGACTATTGAAGATGAACGAGCAAAGTCGGCAGACTCTTGCGGAAAAATCACTGAGTGAAACCAGATCATGTAGACGTAGTAAGAGGCTAAAGCTGCAATCGAACTTAGTTCTTCATGTCGTTTCGGGGAAGAATGGCATTGTTTGCTATTTTCTCTAGGCAGAACTTCGCCACATTTGGATTACATAATGCTTTAGTGTAAATTTACCTTTTATAGTCTCAGATATCTTGGAAGTACACGAATGTGCTCGCATGAATGTAAAATGTCAGACCGGTGATAGTCTGTTCATTGTCTAGACTACAAATGTAGACTACAAAGGTAATTGAAAACATGAGGAATATTTTACAACCGCCATTATATTTTTACGCGCATGCGAAGTCACTTACACGAAAACAAATACATGCGTATGATCGTAAACTAAGAATGTACCGAAAACTGTAGGTCAATGAAGTCGTTCAGACTTTATCGATCCCGTAATTTCGCCTTTCCAAACATGCAGGCTTAGGAAACATGAAGGCTTAGGTGCAACCAAAACGTATCCTAGTTTAGCAGAAATTATAACATGGCAATGACTGACGGCACATCGAACATCAGCCACAGTTGACAAAATTCATCACCAATCGTTAATAAACGCGTCGTCTGCTTTATGCGCTCATCAAATGATGGCATGAAAAATGTTTCAATGTTGCTAAGTGCGAATGCGACGCGACAGTGAGCAACAGAAGCTTCCGCCTAATACGGTGTAGGTGTTCCAGCCTGAAGCGACATATCTAATAGAACCAATTCCTATGGACTTTTTGTGTTCAACTTACAGCCCAACATCATTTAGTGAATAGTTGAGACAAGAAATAGTTTGCGTGTGGCCTTACTACACGCGAACACACCTGCAAATTTAACTCAATAAGGAGCCAGTAAGTTGAATCGTCAAAAATACATTTATTATTGAGCTGTACAGGTTTGTCTTCCATTCTTGCCTTCTCTTTTGATTCACATCAGCCTCAGTTTCCTTCAGATTTTTCGTCTTCAAAAGAGAGAATTTGTTCTGAACATATCTGAATGGGGCGGATCGGCGCGCGAGACAGCTTTACTTCACGTTAGTTTTGTTGCACTCTTCGCTGCATTGATAAAATGGACAAAAAGCTTTTCTGTCACAATCTCCCGTTCATCTTGCCTACGTTTTGCGTTACTTGATCTATGTATATATGTATAAATAATATTTACAGATTGACTTGCGCGATGTTATTGCGAAGGTTGTCTCCTTTTCTGTCCATAATGTTTCATTTTTCGTGTTAACGTCAGCACGAACTTGTGTCAGTGGTTTGATCGCGCGTGTGTGTGTGTGTATGGCTGCGATACTAACTCACAGCAGCAACGGGCGACACGGTCACATACAATTTTTAGTTTTTAGCTTCTACACCGCTTTTTTAGTTATCGTCTATCTTGTTTGAAATGCACGACGGTCATTCTTAAACTCACTGTTCATTCATAAAGAAGCAAATAGAGCGTCTGTTGCACTACCATTGTTTCACACACACACACACACACACACAGTTGTTCTTTGTGTGCATGTTATCATACTCACTTATACATCCACTGGAGGTATAGTATGACGCAATAAACCATACATATCACACGTACAAACCCACAATACAGTTGTTAAACAATTTCCACTTACTCGTTCTCTCTTGCTTTGTGCCTGCTGAAAACTTCGGGAGATTTTTACACCGCCTCACCACCTGCGCGCGACAAAACGGACGCCGAGACAGTTGAAGGATTATAAGTGACGAGGGGTTCTGCACCGTCGTCACGAACGCTCTCAACGCCTCCGCTGTCGCCCTCTTCTCGCTGTCTGTAGACGCTGCCACTGGTCTGCTTCTGGTGTCTGCGCTCCGATCTCGCCCATGACTTGTGTTACCGACTTAAAAGGGACGCCAACGTGACGACGCACGTCGCGATAAAGATTACTGCGTGCTTGTGAACTTGCGCCATTCGTAGACCATCTATTCCGTTAAGTTTGAAAAGAAGCAAACAAGAAACGGAGCAGAATTTTAGCATCCCTGTAAGAGATGATCGACGCAGCGTACATTTATACGTGATTGCTATATAACGCAACCGCATATAACTATTTGCGTAATGGCATGAGCAATAGCTGAGTATGAAAGTAAACGTCAAGGACGACTTCGTTTGGCCTTTCGCTTTTTGCACCATTGAAACTATTTAGTGATGCAAACCCCACTTAAAACGTTACAGGTAGGGCGTTTCATTATAAACACGCTGATCAAACCTGGCTTCATGTTATTCGTACACTAAAACCAGAAGTGGAAAGCATTTAAATGGTTGCATCTCAGTTGGGGACTGAGAGGAAAATTGACGGCGTTTTTCCGGGCATCCATGCAAATGTTCCTTTTCATGATTAAGTGTGCTGGGTCACAACAGTCACCATAGCCATAGCGTTATAACATGCGCCAGAGTTGTATTTATACAACTGGTAGCTCACACAGCAAGATCTCACAGAAACTCGTAATTCAACTTTTCGCCTAATTTTTTTTGTTTAGCTTTCTTTTGCAGCCCTCTTATAACCCACGCAATTATGAGCATGTTCCTTTTTGGATAATTTTCACCCCCAGCTAGACGTGTTGCTTTAAGGTTTTCTCCTTCGACCATAATAACGGCAACCGGTAGCACAATTCTTGCAAAAGCATTCAATGATCTTATAATAATGCATTATTATATTATATGCATTATTATTAAGAAAGCATTATTCTTTCCGATATAAGCATTTAGTTCTACTGTTTGGTAAATTTTGGGTGACAAAATATAGTGCGGAACTGCAGCTCTAACAACATTGGTTACACCTGTCTCATAATCTATAGGTTGAACTAAGAAACTATACCATGTTTATGGCACCACATTAAGTATTGCAAAAGTCTCCGTCAAGGTGTGGTTCTTAGGAACTGGTAGGTTTCTTCCGACGGGCTTCTGTGTGAAACCGTACAGAGTGGCTTCGCCGGCGGTCGTTGAGGAGCTATGTGGCAAATATATCTACGCGTATGTAAATATGGTCGCAGTGTAATTTAAGTCTGAAAACCTCTGGCTCAGCCAACAAATCCCCACATTATACCACTGCTACACTAGCTGCTTCCTTCTTAGCTGCTGTCAAGAACATCTAGTAAATCCGTATTACTAAATTCACCTTAGCTAGGTTGTTCATGGCCAGAAAAAACACAGTTATTTTTATTGAAATACAAAGCTCTTGAAAACTACTTTTCTTGACACACTTATATTTTATTATTTACCAAAGAAAATTGTAGAGAAATACGATACGAGGTGTATCTCACTGAACTCTACCAACATATGCCGATGTCTCGAATTTACTCTTTTCATCCTAGCTATTGAAAAACATTGTTGAAAAGCAACCGGCCCGTTGCTGGCCAGATGTTGGTGCTCAGAGTGGCGACATCCGAGAGCAGTGATAGCTCCGGCGATAACCCTGCTTAAGCCAACGACGAAGTCCCAATGTCAAATAGAAAAGTAGATTATTCATGTTATTGTCACGGACACACTTAATCAAGTAAAAAAGCCTTTCCGCCTGGTTATCTCCAGAAAAGTGTAGTCTGTGAAGGCTGCACCACATTCGGCGGTAGAGGGAACCGTTTAAGGAGAGCTCCCTAGCACCGTTGGCTAAAACACCCATAATGCTAGAAGTTCACTGTACTAATGCTAGTAATAATCTCCTCAATTACATTCCTAATATCAAACCTAACTCGGAGAGTTGGTTTTCTTCACGCATGGACCAGCTTTGTTAACGTAGCAAGAAATACTATGCAGTCGGTGTCACTTTTTGGGGCACCCCGGTGATCGTCAAGTGCAGAGAAGTGAAGCATAATAGCGAGAATTGCGTATTCTGATAGAGGCTTTTTTAAAAATAAGTTCTAGCAAGCTCTACTGCGAGTTATCGCCGTAACATACGTTAAACGTTGGATAGTGAGCTTTGTATTTCTCTAATGGACAGAAGTATTATTTCAGGTCTCAAACTTCTGTCGAGATGCTTTTGCGTGCAGAGTACACAAGGTGGTGATTCACGCGGGCTCCCCTGTCTAATGTCATAGCTGTCAAAAACAGACATTTCAGCCTCGTGCAGGGGTGGCTTGTAAAAATACAATAAAACAGAGCACCTCATGAACAAACGCAAAAAGGATGCCAAATGTGTAAACTGCAAAGCACCGCATACTTCTACCTTGCTGAGCTTTCCATTGCGCATATGTGAAATTGAGAGAAAGCTTAGTTGGGTAGTAGACTGGCCTTTCAGGGTAAGGCCTTGCATCCGGACGCAGGTGAAATTAAGGAGTACGAACATCGCTGGCCTCGCAGCTATTAGGGGTCCAGCCAACTTTGGGAGGCCTCTAAAGTAACGTCTAATCCGTCGTTTGCTGCAGTAATCCGATCGGTCGTTATGAACTCTTCGGCTGGAAAGGTCAATCTGCAAGAAGCGACTCCTACCCCAAATACTGTGCCAAGAATACCGATGATAAACGCCGGACCCAACAACACGTTTACGAAAAGGTTCAAGCTCTGTAAGCAAATACACTCGACCTCAATGAGACCAGTGTTACGCCCTACCAATGCAATGTGCTCACGCAGCGAAAAGCCTTGGGGGGCTTTATATATGTGTTAGCGTCGCTATTGTGAACACCACGACGAAAGGTCTTAAAGGCAGGTCAACTCGAGATGCTTGCAAACTTTCTGAATGACAACGGCGTTGGATTAGACGCGGTGGTAGTAGACGAGACTTGGTTAGAATTTTCGATTACGACGGCGTTGTTATTTCGGGATTCAATTTAATTGGCTCGGGTGGGGAAACTGACAGGCAAGGTGGGGGCGTTGGCATGCACATCCGCTGACAGTGTACTACCGTCGATTTAGTTAGGAAGACTGATGAGGATGGCAACACGTAAACGGTGCGTGTTCCCCTTAAAGAACCGGATTATGAGGGCTACATTGTCGGCTTCAGTTCCTCCGCTTCTTATGTAGATATGCACTACCTGACAACTCGAAAACATTCTACGTCGCGATCTAAAGGCCGCTAGAGCGGCTTCTTATCATAGTCAGTTCAAAAGTTTCAGATGTCACGTTGGACAATAACACGACGTTCTAAACGTATCCTTACACATTTAGAAACTCAACACAACAAATACCAAACAGAAAAGTGCACTCTCGGAGGTTTTTATCACTAACACAACGGAACTTAGCTAATCGCAAGGAATTAACGCATTAAGCCATCACTTTACAACGGTTGGTGCGAGGACTGTATTGTTTCTCCAGATTACTGGCGAAATAGCGAGAACTACGTCGGTCTGGTTTTACAACTTCCCTGCTCGCATTTTCTCAGGCGCAAGTTCCTGAAGCTCCTGCTGCTTTAGGGTCTACGTGAGCAAAATGGGTCTCTGAGTTGCCGGGGTTCCTAGCCGTATAGTTGAGCGTTTATCCAGCATCGCTCGCCGCCTCCCACACATCGTCAATTTATCGTTGCTGAACAGTTTTCCGTCTTTTCTGAAAATGCGCGCCTCACTACTTTTCAAAAGCAAAAAGGACCAAAGGCTTGCGTAGAATTGCCGTCTTATTTCATTTGCGGACTTTTGAGAATTCGAACTGAGAATTCGAAGAAGATCTTCTTCAGTACTAGTCAGTTCCACTTTCGAGTACTGCGCAGTCGTTCGAGCTGCCTATTACTCACTGATGGCAGGAAATCACTGATACTGTTCGAGGCGAATCAGGTGCGTCTCAGTGTCATCTCGCATGTGTTAGATGTTTTCAGTTGTTTCAGGAACTTTTCTTCTGTAGGACCCGGAGATCCTTGGATACAACGAAATGGTTTTGAAACAGCTCCGCTCATGTCTCAGAAGGCAAGCAGTTAGGATCGGTGGCATCGAGCCGAAATCGCACGAAGTCGGAATCGAGACTATAAAACTCTTCTTTTATTTTTTATTTTTCGCTCTCAAACTTTATTCTGCTGAATTTGCAGCAAAGGCTTCTGCACAACGGTCGCTTATGCAAACACCTTCTTACTGTTCGAAAGATTTGAACCCATAATCAATGGCCGTAAGGCAGAGATCTGTTTTCAAACCGTTTCAAACGAGTGTGAAGACTGCTCCTGTTCGCTGCGGTGGCGTATCAACACCATGCAAGTCCTGGCCTCACGTTACAAATAGGCCTTATATAGCACGATTTCAAGAGTGACCCTTAACCCTCTTCGGACTGAGCTTGTTGCCTATTGTTGTAAATTAATTTTGTCCTCATGGTACCACGCATTGTCTGTTTTTGGACCTCTTGCTTCCCCGATAGCTTCGCTAATTCTCTTCAGCAAAAAATTTTCAGAAGGGGCAAGCATATTTTGTTCCAATTGGTATCGGTAATTACCTGGTGTATCTAATGTATGACATTTTCAGTGTTTGTTCTTTATGTATTTCTCAGCTCAATGTGCATCTTTTTAATGTGTTAAAAAGGCTTCCTGCAACAGTTCTATTCCATGAACAACGTGAAATTGAGCCTTTGTGAAACTTAATTCATAGAAAACAATCACATTAAAATGAATTTTGAAGAGGTACAACATTTCAAATATTCGTTTTCAGTCTTACACGTAATTACAAATCCTTTATTACAATTTTTTATTAAATTACAATTTTTTATTAAATTACAAATTTTTTTATCACTACTTTTGCAAGAAGCGATGCACATGCAGTTCCGTCAATAAACCAACTTGTATGGTTATTATTAACGTTTTAGCGGTTTGCGTTGTATGACCGGTCCAGGGGGTGACAGGGTAGAATTTGAAGATGTAAAAAATGGTTGGTACAAAATGGATCGCTTTTCAATTCTATTAGAAGTGTTGATATTTTTATCGCATTTTAAAGTGACGTTTATTCGTAGAGCTACTAGGAGCTTCGGCACTAGCGGATTAAATCTATCAAAATAAGGTCCTACAACAAGTCTCACTTGTGTGGGGTGAAATCAATGGGTAACCTGTTATTCTACGAAAATTGAATGGATTGAAATTGTTGGACCGGGTATAGCATTTTTGGATATTAAAAACAGAATTTTTTAATTGGGCAAGGTCGAATTTTGCAGGATTTTTGGCCACGTACTTAACCACTAACGTAGTTGGTGGTGAGAATACATTCATAGCCGAACGATCAGTGGGACGAGGCCTGTCCTCCACAGTTGTGGAGGCCAGCCAATTGGTAATGGCGGAGGGAAGTGCCGCCGAGATCGTGAAGTGAAAGCGTGAACGTTCGAAGAACTTTCGAATGGGCCTAAGTTAGAACTAATCCCCGGGGCTAAAAACTTGCTTCCAATATGCCATCACTAATCAGTAATTATGGATCCTCCACGAAGAATGTTCCAAGAAGGCACACTGCTTTCTGTAGTAATGCAGGTGACTTCCAATACTAATAGTTTCTATAATATCATACAATAATAGACGTATAGAGGCGACCATCCTAGAACTTTATGGGGTTAGCAGTAAAATTGTACTTCGACAAAAAATAGGACGCAGTCTCTTTCGACTCGTCAGAAGTACCTTACTTTCTTTATCTAAATGTGTTATTATTCTTTAAGACAAACGCTTTTCTAGGTAACACTTCCGGCGAAATAGCAAAAACTCATCTCACTGAGCAGGATCTGGTTTCCTTCCTTTCAGAAAGACCTGCGCCCGCAGCAATTTTCTTTAGCCGGCAAAACAGAAATATACGCTAGATTTGAAGCTGCGAAGTTCACTGTTGTCCATCATATTAAGGTCGTCATTCAGCGTTACGACGAACTGCAGCGTTCAAAGACTGTATGAGCTATGGCCGGGCGGGTCGTTAGCGAAGAAACATCTGTTATTTCTCGCTCTGATATCTAACTAATGCAGAGAATCGCGCCATTGATGGACACCACAGCCATCATGTACTTTTGAGACAGACTGAACGTAATCTTTTTGGCGGACCTAGGAATACCTACTTACACAAAGGTAGCTTACACAGAGTACAGTTTTAAATAAATAGCAAGAGCGCAAGAGTTCTAATGGTTCTAACGATTCTAATAATTCTAATGGTTAAAATCGGAGCGAATTTATATTATGAAACGCTGTTGACTAATAAAACGTCACTGTGAAGTGACTTCTCAACTGCGGTCTCATTATGAGGTGAGCCGCCGTTGTGTTTAAGTATCATTGCAATCCATCTGTGAAGGTGGCACACCTGCCATCGTCATCTTGTTAAAAAACACTTATCCACTACCACAACTTACCCGACATTAAGATATATCGCTCGGTAATATGTGAGCGATAGTAGCATAATAAGTAAAGCGATTTTTGGAATTGTTTTTTTGGCAGTACTGACTATCAACCATAATTCAACGTTTGGTACCGGTTCACGCTACTTCATAAGGCGGACCTCAAAGGCGCACACTCCTTTGGTCACAAAATTTACGCGAACGCACCGGGCCACCGGCGTTGATTATAATTATAATCCACGGAGCTTATCGTATCTGGGTCATTCGTGGCGTAACTGTAGTGTGTGCGTCCACATAAAGCACTCATTAAGACGAACAATATCGTTTACATAGGTGTGTGAGAAACTCATGATAGCGTGACAGCCAATAAACGTCAGGCATTTCGTGACTGAAGGTGAGCTACGGGGCAAACAAACAAAGGCATTTAATTACATATTGGTTGATTTCACCCGACTGCTCCATACGTAATTCTCCTGCCGATAAAACGCTATATAGCACGACCTATTCAAACATGCCGATTCGATCTAAATGTTTTAAAAACAAAAACGTATAACGTACCATATGCAAAAGCGTTTGAGGTGGCCAACGGCTCACTCCGTGGTTTGAGAAGTACTTGCGCTAAATCCTGCCCACGGGACGAGCAACACAACGATAACACCGTTTGGTTGCTCTTTATAGCTGCAACGTCGACTACCGAGCTCCCGGCCGCAGCTTTACTTCGCGGCTCGGCGATCATGGCCTTTTGCGTACTCGGTATGATGATTCGTAAAAACAGTTTCTCGATTTGGGGACTACTTCCATCATCATCACGCCATCGACTGCCGGCCTCGAGCGCAAATCGGGGTTCTGGGGAGGTCAGGCGATCCACTACGTGCCCAAACTCTGTTCGTACAAAGAGCGCCACAAACCAGTAGCAATCGAAACAAGAGCGAAATAGCGTAGTTATTGTAGAATACAGTGCCGGTATCGTACTGAGGCAATGCATTAGTTCAAATTTGATGTAGCTTTCTTAATCATGTTTGCGTGTTCTCTGGGGTTACTTCTGGACTCCTAGATGCAGCCTAATTATAGAAACGATGCCATAACATTTCGTGGTTGCATAGGGTGCGCTCTACATTGAGGGGTAAAAAATGGCTTCAAAAGTCCTTTTAACTAAAAAAAGCAGGCTTTTAACAAAAATTCTTTTAACTACTGTGGTAGCCGGACGGGAGACTAAGCAAACTGCCTACTCTAGGTCTTTGGTAATAAAATGTTTAGGTGACCAGCTGCAAATACCTGCACTGATTCCTTGTGACGTCTAATCATCAAATTGTTTTTTTTACAATGATCATTTTAGCTTTATTGCATTAATATAAAACATTCTGGCACATAACAGGGGAACTAAAATATTGAAGCGCGCAGTACTACGTTAAGCAGCTTCACGAAAAAAGTATAACGAAGGGTTGCAGAGTCAGAACTGGAAACAGCTCATTGCCTACTCAAATAAGCAGGTAGTTTTGTAGTAGATATTACCGGCTCGTGTATGTACCACTTTGTACCGATACCTACTATTAATTACTAACCATCAAAAATTTCTAGAGCATAGGTGTAATCTCCGCCGGATCCAGGTCGTTGTATTCCGTTGTCCTCGATGAGGTGAACGTATCCGCTGTCGATGCGACTCCTTTTCGGCGGACATGTGACCAAAATTCTCTTATTAGCTTTTACTAAATTCCGCTGATCGTCCCACAACAGTACGCACTGATCCTTATGTCTAACGTCCACCTCCTCCTGGAGAGCTGGGGGGATCTCTAGGGAACAGAAATGCACTTGCGTGATTCCTATGCCGTTCTGTCCTCGGCATTCCACCCGCAGAGGATGCTGGTTATATCTTCTTGGTATGCTGAACTGCGCCAAACGAGATCTGTGTCGGGACGCAGTTTTCACCGGTTCCTCGGAAATTGGTTGAATGTTTACCCTCTCGCCAGCTATGTCAAACACGTCCCATATAAAATCACACTTCGCCCCGTCATCACAGTCCAGCTCGCAGCCCAATCGTACTTCGTCAGTAAGATCTTGGCCACTCAACCTTTGCGCCCTTCCCGGGTTTGCCAAATTTCGCGATGATGATGGTAATGATGCTGACGATCCAAATTTCCACAGCGATACACATCGCGGTCGATCTATGACCACAAAAACGGGGAGGGCAATATTGCATTAATCAACATACAACATGCCAGCATAGCACTAAAACTGACTCTAAAGCGAGAAACAAATGGCCAGAATGGAGAAGTAAGCGAAGTACTGCTCTCACTAACACAACGACGATTACACGGGCGACGAAGGAAATATTCTCGCCCACAACTTTTTTCCGCGCATTCATTACGGCTACAGACTCTTGATCTTTTCTGTTGCACTCCATCATCGCTAGCGGTGACTGTATATGTCAGCCTAACATCGCCTACCCTAAAGTACAACTAGCTCATCTGTTTTCTATTTGCAGACAATTGGGCGTACACACGACATAGTGTGAACTATGTGAGGACTGAACGTGATGGTCTGAACATCAACAAATCTATAGTTTAACTGACTGAAATCTTTGTCAACGGATACTAATGAAAAAAGATATAGGGGGTGATGACATGCCAGAAAAACGTTTTCTTAATGTTATCAGCACAATCAAATGTTGTCGTGCTGTCGAGTTTACTTACACTTAACTTGCAGGCGCGCAGGGCCACTGGTAGCATTTCCAAGAAGATTCGCAACTGAACAGGTATAGTTTCCTGAATGTTTCGGTTTAGCGTTTTTAAGAATCAGATAGGGACCCGTTGTCATGGGCACAAGATATTCCGGAAGGACCTGGCCATCGTGGTACCTAGAATTTAAAAAATTTCTGAGCATTGCCATCCACTAACTCTTTCATTTAACGGCCCAGCTGTATGCTTGTTGGCCATAAGAAACTGAGGCCATCGTAAACGTGTAGCCACTTCCCCGTGCCATCCATATAAGTGACCGCCCCTCATGTCTGAAGCAACGGATGAGGTCTTTCTCAGAAGCTGCTGCTGTACCGCTTTATGCTGCAGTCAATTTCGCTGTGATCATTACAGCAAGTGTTCGATAGGACCAAGCCTGCATTATGTTGTACATCTTGACACTACAACTGCGGACACGGCAACCGGTTGTGGGAGAGGTAGTTATACCCAGCCAGTTAATCCAACTCAAATTCGTTCGGCTGTCTAAAAATTGTGCACAAGATTCGTTTTATCCTACGTTTGCAGTTGCAACTCGTAGATTTTACTCTACCAGAAAAATGGGAGGTTCGTAATGCACTATAGTGCTCAGTAATGGCTTGGAACAGCTAATATAAGTAGTTTTCTGATTCCGTACGTGAAACACCGGGTAGATGGCCAAATAGACAATTGTCACGCTGACTCCATAAAGGGTCTCTGACGGTGCGATATCCTTCGGTAGTTTTATAATATAGCAGATCCACTAGTATATGCAATAAGATCGTCAAAGATGTGATGGAAAGCGGCAGAGGACGTACCAGAGGACGGTGTGAGGCTCAGGATTTGCTGAGAAGGTGCACTCGAGATAGACATCGTCGCCCTCATTAACTGCCAAGTCGCCGTGGCCTCCTCGGATGGAAACCTGAACCTCTGGAGAATCTGAAGGATGACACGGACGCTTTTCGTAAAAAAAATGTGTGCATACTAATCGTATACCTTGGTGACAGAAAATTGTCTTTATCGAACAATTAGGATTCAATCCACACGCTTTGTATAACCTAATTCTAAACAAAATAAACAAAAATGTACGTTAAACGAACTCAATCAATCCACTCGAGTAATGCAAGATGTGGACTTTGACTAGAGCCAGAAGGAAGCCTTGGAAAAATGCTTAAAATGTGAGTTTGACCGCGGAATGCTGTACGACAAGGTAAGCATTTAAACATTTTTTTTTTAAACAAGGCACGTATTCTAGTCGCGTTGCGTCGTTTCAGCGATTAGTTAAGAGCATCTAATAGCACCACTAAAGGAAAAATACGTGCCCCGTCTCGTTGTGCCACCTGCGTATTCTATGGCATAAATGCTCATGTAGGAGCATATATGAGACATGAGCTCAATCGTGCTTGTTGTTATAGCCACGCATAACTGTTGAAACTAAGAAATTAAACCCAACCATAGAGATTTCCAGTATAAACTAGCAATTACACACAATCAAACCGAAAGGCCTTAGAGGTGCAGTTAACACAGCCCGTATGTCACGCTTTGATTAAATAGTAGTCCCATATGCTGCCATTGACTGGCCCGAAACGCGAAGAAAAGCGCAGATCATATTAGGTGCGTCACACGTATTGCATGAGTTTAAGCCTCTAATGTTTCTATATACGTTTCTAATGTATACGGCACAAAAAAAATATTGAAAAATTAAGTACGGAATTAACTAAATTAAAATAAATTAAACTAATAAACTAGATAACTAATAAACTAGACTTACTAATTTATAATAGTAAAAAAAAATGTACATGCACTTATGTACAACGCATAGAAACGTCGCAACATTACATACGGACTCGGTTCTGTCAAAGATTATTCGCATCACGAGGTTCGAAACGTCTTTCGTCGGTGTCGCATAGTGTCGCAAATACTCTGAGAAATGCTCTCGAGTAAAATGCTCTTTTTGAGTCGTAGTTTGCCAGCCCAATATTTTTTAATGAACTGAGTCAAGCCCTTATGTAGCAGCATAGACACCCACCCTATGACAGCACGCGAGATTTCATTTGAGCGTCACCTGCGTTCAGATCACATCCATGTCATTTCTGTCTGCGCAGCGTTTGATATTGTCTCAAATTCACGTGTGAATAACAGCTCGATCATTTTAAAACGTCTAACAGTGTGTCGGAACGTGCAGCGCGTGTGCTTGCTTAAATGAATCTGGAGCGCAACAATAAAAGGACAACTAACAATAAAAAAACTTCCGTTGTAAGGTCGAAAGTCATAACGATGAAGGCGAACGCTAACGTTTGTGTTTGAATAAAATACACTCGTCCCACAGAAAACACGACATTCCATTTTTATCCGAATGATAATGGCAGACGTCAGCATCACACGTGACAGTAACACGCGGTGCAAACATCGCCTCGTAAAGAGGTAATTCCACTCGCGTTGACCAAACGTAATTGTACAGTGTGATATCGTTGAGGACATGTCTTCGGACCGTCTCTTCGGAGCTTACTGGGTTTTAGGCTACGAACTGGGTCTCGTGAGCTCAGGTTTATGAATGGTTTTTTTTTCGTACTAAGAGTACGACTGTAGTCGTACTCTTAGTACGTAGGTAAAGGTAAGCAATTCATTGAAAATTATCGCAACTGTTGAACACTTAAACTATCTTTGCTGTGTACATATGGTGCTCTGAAATAAGCTGACATTCCACTATCCACTACTTATGACAGAAAATTCCTTTGAACATCTATAATAAAATTGAGAAGAACGCCTAACCATTAAGCAGATGATCGCTGTGCGTTAGAGCACACATTTCTCGTTTTGGGGAAGCACTATTTAGGTTCATTGCACAGCTGCATCAACGTAACTTAATGGTAACAAATTCTAATGAATATGGCATTGAGATAGCTACATCGAGGCCAGTGGAATGTGTTCGTTCTAGTCGGAACTAAACGACGCTAGTCGCGTTGGTCTGGCTGCAGTTAAGAGCAATGCTTCCGAGAAATAACTGGTATGACTTATACCCAGCTTTCTCCTACACACCGTAGTTTACAGTTGATTCCAAAAGTTTTGAGACTCGCCGTTAGGGTTTGAATTGCCTCCGTTTCGAACGTGCTTTAAACTTCGGAGCTAACACATGCATCCCAGGATATCAATGATGTTTTAGGTTCCAACGCTCTAAGGAGCTTGTCGTCTAAGGTAATAGTTGTTGTTACCCTTGGTTCGTCTAGTTCAGTTGTTACAAGCATTCAAGGTGCAACTTATATTCCTTACTCCTCATGGAGCTCACGTATTCACCATATCAAAAACCACATCTAAAAAACGACTACCGCAAATTTGTAAGTAAGGAGGCTTAGCATTTCCTAAAGTTGACCCCTAGTTTAGACTAACTTCGTCTAGACTTCGTTTAGGCTAGTTAAAATGGACCTTGGTGTAACCCAAGGTTTATATTGCAGCCTTTGCATGGGTCAAGGTAGGGCGACCAGCCTTCAGAGCTGACTACCAAAATACATTACACCTTGCCGTACCGCCTACTGCGGACGAGTTGCTTTGGAGGAGTACAGGGTGACCGACTGCTTGATGACGCAGCGATTGGGGTATGTACTCTCCAGCTTGATTGATCAGAATTGATAAGAGGGCGCTTTAGGCTGTATAAGTCGGATTTAAATCATTAGATCATACTAGGCATCATATTAGATTAGCATAGGGATACCTTTTCAGAAACTACATTAAGGATCTATTATAAGAGCCCCTGGCATTCTCTCAACGATGCAAATATATACTGTATTAAAATAATTTTGCTTATAAGCGATTTATTACTTACAATATATATTGAGCTTCGTGGACGCACTTCGGGTTAGATGAGGCAGACGAGGATGTGAAGCTACACACCGAAGAATTCTTTCATGGAACTCTCTGCGGGCTTCAAGCATGAGGACACTGAACGTCAAGTTCCCGTCAAAATCGTCTTGAAAGAACGCTTCTAACTCCTCCCATTCGCTTAGTTGATTCTCATCGTCTCCTGTTTGAGCTGCGCCAAGCGTCCAAGAAACAGTGGCTGCGGGTCAAGATCCCACTGCTTTGCAGTGGAATTCGCCTGTAGCTCCAGTCGAAATGCCTACCAGAGATCGTGGCACAGACCATACTTCTACAAACTCCGCAGGTACTGAAAATTAGCCAAACATACTCGTTAAAAATGTTTTACTATTAATCTATCTCATGGTGCGTCATACCACATGCTTAATCTTCTTCGGCAACCGTGCCACACTGCTTGTTACTACAATGTCACCAAGGAAGAAATTATTGATTTATATTTTTTTGTACACCAAGATTCTACTACGGTGGTCCTTCCAATAGCCCAGATAGTTGGCAACTTATTGTTCCGGCATGAATGTTCCTAGATCCTCGGAGCATAATCCATAGTTTGTTCTCGGATTTTTATAACTTTGCGGTAAACTTAAATGTCTAACGCAATTAAAATATGAACATAGTCTAGCGAAATATGAGGACAAGGTAAGTAACGTCAGTGTCAGACTACTTACGGTTGATGTCGAGGGTGACCTCAATAGTGGTGGTGAACGCCTCCACAGCAGCCTGTTGAACAATGCATTTCAATTTTCGGTTCAAGTCGCTTCTCTGAAGGTGGCTGAGGGTCAGCCTGCTGGCCACCCATCCTTGAAGTTTTTCCAGATTAGTATTGGTACTATCTGGGGTACCCAGCTCGTGCACTTCGTGAGTACGATCATCTGAACCGAGATCCCAGCGGACTGTTGGAAGTGGGACGCCCTGCCGCACTCGGCATGTAAGTCGAACCGTTTCATTGATTGTAAGTGGCCCTACCTCGTTGTTTTCAATACTTTGTCCATTGGCGTCAATTATTTCTGGCGCGCCTGATGGAACTGAAATGTTGAAGCAGCAGTTTTACTCGTATGCGCATACTCAATGTACCTTGATAACTATTGACTACGCAAGTAACGCCATTATACATTTCGTAACGGATTGACTTAAGCATTATCCCAGTTAAACCAAGAATAGAAGACCTTGTTTCACGAAGTTAGTCGATGTCAATGAATTTCTGTAAGGTCGAGTAACGCATTGACCTTCCGGCCTTTTATACGATAAACATCATTGAATGAGACTTTAAACTCATTAATGTACTTACAGGATTCAACTTGGATTGGTTTATGATTAACCTATAATTAATCTTCTGCTGGGATAATCTGCTGCTTCTTTTTATACCAGGAATGTGCTCAAATGCGGAAAACGAATTTAAAAAAAGGGTTGAGTGTCATCTTTTTCTATTCCTATTGTTATGGGAAGTTGATCCAAAATGTTATAAAGTGTCTGCTCTGTTCCTTTCTAGATTCCTCTGTCACCCCAATATTGCGTACTATCTTTTGTCTTAACCTGTAGAAAAAGATGGAGATTACCATACATTATTATCAATACCTCATACACTTGGCCGGGTGCTAGCCTTTGTAACTGAAGTTGGGGTCGTTCAATCAGAAAATGTAGTAAGGCTCAACGTAGAAATTCCATTGAATATTCTTATATTTTACGGAAATTGAACTAATCCGATTTATCGAGGGGTACTCGCAGTGCGCGTTAGTCAAGCATAATAGATATCTTATTCAAACTCCACAGATCACATAAATGTTTATTCTTTTTAAAACATTTGTATTGACGTTTGTATTGATGCGTTCGCGATTCTTTCAGTATATATTGTATGCATTTTTATTTTTCCTCATAAACAAGGAATAGCAGGCGGAGAATAAAATCTTAATTTCTTTTTTATGTTAGGTTTAATGAGTCGAGTCAACTGTATTTCGCTGTACGTACGAATGACAGTGAATACGAGTCGATGGGTGAGCGTGGTTCCGTCAGCATGTGAAACCTCGCAGGTGTACTCGTCTGAGTCATTGAGCTCGAGACGGGCGATTTTAAGAGTAGCTGGCTGGCGAGCTAATGAGAAAAAGCTTCGGCCCGTCCATGCTGGCGAGGTGACGTGATGTGGCGACGCAAATACCCCACGAACAGCAACGCTGCGACGGCCGTCCAGACGGTAGATTATCTCGCCCTAAAGTAAAGAACATTTGTGTTATTGAGTGTCAGCGCATAGGAAACCTTCTATCGGGCATTTTTACAAAAAGGCTAAATACAAATGTTCTGAATAGTTGCGCTCGTGTGCCCTTGACTGGACCAGCTACCGTCCAGGTACGCTTAACTTCTGAGTTGGATAGCCTGTGTTTGTTGCCAGTATCAAATTTACCTACATTTAACAAAATCTATGTGATCAACGTCAAAGTACCGCGGCGACGCATATAAGCTAATAAATGCACTAGCTTTAAGATTCTGTATTTGTAACACATTGGAATACTCTAATTGAAATGATGATTATAATACAACGTAGAAGAAAGAAAAAAAATGCATGGAAACCCTGTAGAATTATGGAGCTTCGGATCACACCGAATACACGCTCGAAGCGCTAAGGAAGCTGGGATATATATACATAAATAATAGTTTTATGCGTACGTGGTTAGACACGTATTAAGGATAAATGCTCTTCTGTCGATTTTAATATCTTTGTAACGTCTTCAGAGCAACACCTTATAAAAACCGTTCCGTTTGTTAAAACAGTTGTTATAGTGCTCACTAGAGGGTGGAAATGATTGAACTTTAAGGCAGACTAAGGGACACTATAAATACGAAGCAAGCTGTCAGGACTTAGAATCATATCTTCGAAAGATTTCCAAATAGTTGATAGTCCAAATATAATTGTTAGCTAAACCGTTCAATATTTGAGGTTATTGCTAATGGTTATACATTTGATGGTTCGAATGGTGTAGCCTCCTACTCTAGTTATGGCCCTCTGCTGTCTTCCAGAAAAATCTCCTCACTTTCAACGACGTCGGTTTGCTCGTAGTCGGTCACGGTAGCACGCAACAAACTCTCTCATCGTTCCAGACAATACTGCGGTCAAGAACGTATGACACTGGCTACTGTACATCTTCACCAAAAAGTGTATCCGTATTATTTTATTATGTGCTAGCCTATCCTTAAAGTGCTATATGTTACCATTAAGAGATTGCGCATTTTTTAATTAAATTCAAATGCATTTTCATTATTGATTGTCGCCTTCGCATCTTTCATCATCTGCAAATATACTGCCAAGTTGAATACACTTACTGCTCACCCCATTTCCATTGATACCGGACTCGGGTATTGAGCGGTTACATCGCACTGTTTCAACAAGTATGCTCAGCAGTTACGGTTGAAGATTGTCTTCGGGGTTGAGGAATAGGCGGGAGTAGTTAGAGATCTGTAGGCTCTGAATGAGAAGTTTCAACCAAGTCGCTATAATTCAACTGGAGATTACAACCGTCAAAGGTTCGCTTTACAATGGGTTTACATACGTAAAATTTTTACTTCGCTTAAAGAAAAATAAATGTGCTCAAAAACAAGGCTATTGCTATGGCCTGTTACAACTTGTCACAGTCGGGAGATAACAATGGAGAACAAGTAAAGAAGCCTACTTCCTTTGTTAATACATAGGTTGTTGATATTACTATGAGTCTTATTGAAACGGATTGAGCGGCATAGGGCAAGTGGAAATTTAGCTATGACTCAGAGATATATGTTGTAAAAATATATAAGTGTGAGCGTCAGCAATTACTAGTGTGACCCCCGAGATGCGTTGAATATGACATAATGTATAAGCTGACTGCATGTTCACTTTGATATATTTTAGTTCAAATCGATCAGCTCATTACATCTATAGGCGCGTAAACAGTGGACGCTTTAAAACAGAGCTGCTACTATTGGTTTAGATAGAAAAGCACGTATTACAAGGATTGTCACAATGAGTCCCCGTCCGTAGGTCGAACATAATAGCAACATAATTTTATCCTATAGGGAAAATCCAGCTTTGATGAATGCGTAATGGGAAGGAATTGGACCAGTTGTTGACGCTACCCAAACTTAACTGTACTTGTGCTCGAACATCAACGCCGCAATTTATTTAAATAAGTTCTTAAGCCGCGGCTGAAGTTTGAACCCGTGATCTTGGTAGTAAGGTGTTCTATCTATCGCGCCGTCGAAACAAACAAATTTTAGTATATCAAAAATAAGTAATGGAAACGGGTTTCACTGCAATAAATATTGGTTGCTTAAAATTTACGACGGAAATACCGATGACTGTGTGAAAGTCACAGTCATAATTTCATTGACATCTTGAGTCGTTCATGGTATTCATAACTTATGCAGTGTTGAAGGTCGAAATTTTTAAGAGATAATCCGCTGATAACTAAGTAGATATTAGAAGTAAACGCTCGCCTAATATGAAACAATATTTTAAAATATATGTTAAAATCTGCAAACAATATGATAAAATCTGCAATAGCATCAGGCGGATAACTCTACTTATACGATGGACATACACTAAGTCGTTTTTTGCATTCACTGGTTTACATTCATTCTGGCATTTTCATTTTGAATTAAGATTCATCTTTGTGAATCCAACCGTTCGGTTTTGGTAAATAAATACAATCAGTCATATTATTTTAGACAGGCATATTTTCGCTACAACTGGTCTGATATATATCGACAACATGACCCCTATTCTTCTGGATTGAATTCTTATAGTACCAGAAGTCGTATAATAAAGTGCAAATGTAACTTCTGAAGTTTCTGAGAGGCATCAACCGCCAATTTACTTATCGTTGTGATTTATTGGCCAAGCATCACTCATATCTAGCTCTATTGGAGAGTTAGTGAAGTAGCGTTAAAGCATTTCGATAAATCTCGGACATTTTTGATGCATACTGCTTGTTTATACCTATATACAAATATGGGTCTGCCGCACTCACCGTGGATACACGAGTCCACACAACATGTTCTACCACCGACGCTTCGTATAAACGTAAATCGCACGGCAGAGATGCTTGGCCATCCTCCACACTCGCGTAAACGTGTTGAAGTCGATCGGTCAGATCCACCACTGCAATAAAAATGTAGAAAATGTGATTACATGGGGCAATGGAAAAGGTCATATTATATATGTATATACATATATACATAAAGAGAGAGATAAAAGTATATTTCCTTAGTTAATATGTCTGAAGTGCAAGACCATGTTAAAGTCCCGTTGTAGCTATTATCCCAATATCTAAATACGGTCTTTTATGTCTCAAACATTTTTGGATCATTTGAAAAAGTAGAGACACTCAAGCTTATCAAATCAAGTCAATTCAGATATCTCAGTAAATTGTGCTTTGGCACAATATAATGGATGCTATAGCGCTTGAACCCATTGCAAGATTACGGACGCGGGACTTAAAAAATGCTCAGAGCATACCTTTAAGAATTCGAATATGTCTGATAAGTAGGCATCTCGAATCATTCATAAGATGTTTAGAATAGGCGACTGTGATTGCAAAATGAAGTAACCTATGTGACAGAATTTAACGACAAATGGGTAGACAGTGATAACGAAGAAGACTAGACTATTTAATATTCTAAGAGACAATCAATCTGCCGCAAACAATAAAGATATGTACTGGTATATAAGTTAAAATTCTTTAGTCAAAATATCTGTACATGTACTTCTATTTTGTATATACAAAAAAAACTTGAGTATCTATGACATGTATTTATTAGTTCTACGACGCGTTTGTTGCCAGTTCTATTTAACAGCTATTATTTTCGTTATCGCTGTATAACAAATATAGATTTCAAGTCGATTTTAAAGGTTAAAGTAATAGAAAAGAAGAAATTTTGATGTCTAATATATTTTACGTACCCTCTTCTGAACTTACTAAAAAATTATTCAATTTGACCTATTATCTTACCATTTATAATACACTTTTACACCACTTTAAGAAAATTTTTTTGTAAACAAGCATACGGAGTGTGCTAATAATTTGTCACCTTCTACATTCATTTTTCAATCCATATTTTTCTATGTAAAAAACAATCTAGTAGCTACTGAAAGGTTAATGGCGACAGAAATGGCGTTAGGTTGTAGATAAAATCAGTTCATCTAACTGGACATGTAAAACAAAGATACATAGGCTTAAACCTGTGTACCTCGTCGTTAAATCGGGCCGCACAGCTGCTATATACTAGCATATTCAGAAGCCATTTAACTTATGCCAAGGACGTTTCACTAAAACTCCACGCCACTCTTTTAAGCAGTACGGTGGCAGACTTACTCGAAGCAGGAGAGAAACAGAGTGTATGGTTCATACCTGAACGAGCTCCTTTTAGTTTTTTCCAGAGGGTGACCTTTACGAAAGCGTTCTACCCTTACGCAGCTTCCCGTTAGCTGGCCAATTTTCTTCGCATAAATATTGTGAAAGCGGCAAATCTGATTCAATTTAATACCATTCTATAGAAAACGATGAAGGCCTCTGCTTTTACTAAACTCTCTAAGAGCTAAACTCGTTGCATATATAACGTAAGAAGACCTTAGGTCGATAAATGTGAAACATTCATTTCGACTAGGGTCTCGTGTTGCTTTTTGGTAAAAAAGGATGCTCGTATAAGGCAACCCTCCGAATAGGTCTTGCGAGTTTAAAGATTGAAGGCATCGAGACATACGCTCTAGCAATGCTACATACAAAGCGAACAAACCTTCGTGTCCATAACGGCTGTAAACCAGAAAATTATTCTACAAATCGCAAAGTTGCTTTCGGAAATATGCTACGCCTGCAAAACTTCTTTGATCTATCAATATAGACATTTCAAATGCAGTTGGTACTAACTCGAACAACAACATTTCCTGGTTAAAAATGTGATACATATTAATAACTTTAAATAATATCTTTCTATAAAAGACACAATCTTCTCGTACAACGAAGCACCATTTTGCCATAGTCATATAGTGGTGGCCTAGCATTCACCAAAGCGTCCAAAAGTGGCTAGAAAATAATGACTATAATGGCTAAAATACCGTGGTTCTAGTGCAAATGTGAAATTTCACAACAAGTCAAGACAAAATAAATTGCATTTTAATCATAAGATATTTACTGAATAAACAGGCAAGAATAGTGTGAACACTGTTTAGAAATTATCAAGACATCCTTTGTATTTTTCTGTAGGTACCTTTGGTACGTCTCATGACTAATTTGAGTAGTTATTTTGCATATTTACATTGTTTGAACATGATAAGAAGATATGCAAGCTGAGGCCTATATGAAAACGATCTTTATAAATGCAAATAGTAGCAAATAGTACACTGAAGCAAACCATTCGTCAATTTAAAAAACACAACGAAGTGCATATTCTTAAATCAAGAGTACGTCTACAATAATATCATACCGAGAGTGAAAACATCAAAGCTGCCAACAAGGCTAGGAATAATTCTACCTTATCTTCATATAACGCTGCTTCCTTTTTGTCGGCGTGAACGGCATGCATGTTAAGTGTACATGGCCTGTTTATGTCACTAAGCCTTGGCCTATCCCCGTCCCATAGTCGATCGACCTTCACCATTAGCACTTCGTATACTGCTCCGCAAGGCAACGTTGCTTGTGTTATCCCACTGGTCTAAAGGGCCAGTGAGTCGCATGAATGGATAGAGGGGACACATCTATCCTTGGCATACATTATCAACAAATTTTCTCACCGTTTCTAGCAAGGTAAGCTAAACTACTATCTTAATTTATAGTGCTACTGTACGCGTGAGTGGGTGGTGCTTGTGAATGAGTTCGCGTATGTGGCGAAAACGCTACGACGTCTAACAATCTTTGAAAACGAATAGCTTGAACAAACTTGAATAATTCAGTAGTTACTGCTTTATCAATAAAATATTTTTCTTTATATTGTAGTTTTCTTTCAACTTTCAACTATAGAAGATTTTCACAACTCTTCACTTATTCCCTTCTGAATAATATTTGGTAGAGTCAAGTAGGCGTCTCACTATAATACTGGATTTTGTTGGATATATATATATATATATATATATATATATATTTAGCTTTTTTCCAGAACACGGTTGGTGCCAGAAAATGCATTACATGGTAGTTATTATGCATTGTAATAGCGTATGTAACTTCACATATTCTGTAAATACTTGAGGTTCCTTATTACTTTGTATCTACCTTTATCGAATACAATTTTTGAGTATGCTTGCCCTAATGTCGCTGTTCTTGCACCATTCGATATTCCCTTGAACATTCAATTGATATAGTGTAGCAGCCCTTAATCAAATATTTTATTATTTAGATGTGCTTGTAATCCGATAGTAGATTCAAAGTGAGGGTAACGGTATCACCACTCCATTATTTTTGCCAAAAGTTCTTAGAACCGGCCTTCTGGTATTTCCATTTTAAGTAAACTATATCACGGTATGCAAAATCTTAGTCATGATAGAGATTATTCGATTCAATTCAGTTTTTTGTAACTTTATCTAGATTGGACTGTTTGATCGAATCACGATACATTATACGGTGAACCCGGTATCGCAATATACATTTTATTAACTATATTATTATTACAGTAGATAGTTAAACTTATTGCCGTGATTAGTTCTTCATAAATGATCCTTTTGTAAACATTTGAAATAGCGTTTTATATTTCTTGTACCCTAAATAACAATAACATACAACACTGCCTCTCCGCTTAAAATGGTAACACCATCGAAATAATACATAGCAGGTTAAATAATGGCCGTAAGATTAATGAAATTAATTAACAAATAAAAATAAAAACACCCTGAATCAGAAGTTCAAAGGTCATGTTAGAAAAATGTTAGAGCATTTGTAAAGTGTAATTATGGGTTCCATCGGATTGTCTAAGTTTCGAATCTATTTCCAAGTCAAAGTGTCTCGAAACCCAACTAACAAAAACCTGCATTCACTGTTATATGCGCCGTCCAAGTGCATTAAAATTATACTTTAATACCTTTTGTTCCGTCTCCAATCATTTCCGAAAAAAACGCTTAAAACCGATTTGCGTATAATGATTTTAGCAATTACAATAAGTTTTTGAATGAGCTCGCTAAGTTGCGTTAGGTCGATTAACGTAAATTATCCACTGAAGGTCTGTTACGTTTAATATGTAAGGAAAAAATGTTCTACATTTTCTTCTCGATCAAATTTAAATTATTTTGATAAGGGGACACGCTTTAGTGTATGATAGTATCACCAATATTATGTATTATTCATCGCCATTCTGCACATACTGTCATGTAATCCTTGAGGCGAATACTAAATTTGCATAAAAATGTTGGCCTGCTAATGGACTTTTCAGGCATCGGTTGAGATAAATAGTAATATACAAGACCAGGCGAAAGTGTGAGCAAGTCGCGTGCTGAAAAAATGCTAACTGAAAAATGCAGTCTCATGTGTCATTTAAACCAAGTGAGACTGTTGTTCATATGGCTACCCCGATCATAAGGAGCTTTTTAAACCTAGTATAAGCTAACTTTCTTAGTTTATCTCTCGTATAGGTTTCGCGTTATTAAAGGAACCGTGCAATTGCTTTACAAGTACAAGGTTGTTGTTTGTTTACGTGTACCTATCATTTTACTTGAGGGAAAACTACACCTTGCTATTTCCTTTTTAAATCAACCGCTCAAGCTGAGTTTCTGCTTCAACATGTTTGTTAATACAGATGCTACTTAAACTCAGTAGAATAATAGATTAGTCCGTGCAGATAAGAGTCGTCGTTTGTTGAAATAAGCTTATATGTGAATGTGCATTGAAGGATATAGCGGTTGTGAACAATCGCATTCTCGTGCGACGCATATGAATGGAGCACACTTCGTTAGCAACTGAATGCGCCTGTAAAAGATCGCTAGTAGCCAGTTTCCTATTAGTGCACGTATATTTCTAAGTGAATAGCCACTCTGGTCAGTCCAATGTGGTCACTGGATGAATACAATATACATTACGATAAGCAGATAGTATATTGTTGGCCAGGACGTTGCGCCACAGTTGCGACGGCTGCGATACCGTAAGAGTGATAATGCTTGCAGGTGTTTTATCCTCAGCTGGACGTTAGAGATTCTAGTCCATAACCTTTAAAGCTTAATAATTTGCAATCCTAAAAAGCGATTCATTACCGACGGTCGTTCCGAAGCGATATGGATAAACGAAAGATACCCTCTTCCTTAAGCAAAACCATCTTGCCTTGTTATATCTGCAGATCCGAAAACCGATCATCACAATAATGAGTGAAACTACTAAAACTAATTCATTCAAGTACAAATGTTCGTAAAAATATAATCTGAAAGAAAATATGAAACGTTTTTATTTCTTAGGAGGTATTTCTATGCAAATCTGTAAAAACGTTAATGCATGAGTTAAAAACGGTCTACACATAAACAGAAGCTACCGACCCTTAATACTTTTTCTTTCCTATGGGAACACTATGCAGGAGTCAGATTCGATCCGAAGCACTAGAGTAGCAGCAAAACCACTTATCGAAGTGTATTTTTACACATTACGATAGTTAATTTATTGAAAACTCACGGCTACAGCCAGCGCTGTTTTTGGACGGCGATCTGTCAATACGTGCTCGAATCTGTTTAAGTAGAACACCAAGGCCGCTTCCCTGCTGGCCTACACTCAATTATCGTGACCTCACTACAGTAAAAGCATGTGGAAGACACGGTACAAATTGTCAGATGATTGTTGTGAATACAACGTTGCATCCGAATGCTTTGCATAAACATACGTGTTATACTTTAATAACGTTTTGAATGTATAAAATACATATTTGTCACGAACCATAGGTCAGTCGTCTTCAAAATATCGAGCAATTTGTAACGTGCTCCTTCAAATTAGAAAGTGTGATAGACGCTAGCGGCTCAGCAGAGCGCCTGGGCATTCGTTAGCCTAGGTATAAAAAAGGCGATTTAAAATGCCGCGCGGAGCATACAAATTATTAGCCTCAAACCCTGATATCGGGCCAAGTACAACCGAATAACCGAATTTGTAAAAATTCACACCAATATCTGAGTAGTTTGAAGGAGGACATATATTTAAGTGACTGTTCCAGGTTAAAAATAAATTACTGATTCAATCAGGGCATAAAGTGGTTATTATGCACAAGCTCAAGTGTCCCCGAGGTAAATGCAAAGGTAGAGGCGCAGACGGTAGGGTATATATTTATATCCTTCATTATATTTCTATATTTCTAGGGCTTATTGTAAATCTTCTCTTTAAATCTGCCTTGCATAAATGTGGCTAATTAAAATAGCTTTAAGCTACCTTATCTATGTACTGCTTATTAAGAAAAAGGTGCACATTGAGCTGGTTTGTGTATAAGACTTTGTTGTAGACAAGACTTTAGCAACGATCTAGGTTTAACTTGTAACCATGATATTCTCAGACACCCAGACTGACGAATTTCGAAATACATTCATTTAAGTTGTGCTAATGTAAGTCATACTAGAATTGGCCCCGCACTGTAGAGCAGAGGATTAACTGATTACTAGCTTTAATAAGTTTTATAAAATGATGAATTACTCATCAAGGTCAACAACTGTAACCACAAGATTTGAGATAGTGGCCGCAGAAGACTCCAATATAAAATCGATCGCAACAACTCCGCAAAACTCGGCCTAGCTCGCACAAAATGAATTGTTTCTCGTCTTTTTTTTTTCAGCTTTAGCCTTTATTTAGTACTAAATATCCACAGTATCATATTCGTATTACGTCGTGAGACGGACCTCATAAATGCTATATGCTACGATGTGGCCCAAAACCTTAGTCGCAAAGTGCATGCGAATGTGTCCCACCACACTGCACAAAACTACACTACGTTTGTAGAATAATAGATAAATACCTTTTACGATCAGCCCTATGAAGGAATGTCGATATGTAAAGAAGCGCCAGGCGTCTCTATCAAACCACGCGAGTAGCATCTAGTAACTCAGTCCATTAAAAATCTTTAAAATCATTTTTTAATATTTTTTTTTATAATAATATTTTTTAAGTAGAATAAGAATAATTTTTAAACGTTCTTTAAATCGAGTAAGAGTGCGTAGTAGCATAGAAATTCGAGAATCAAGCTCAATTTGTTACGATCTATCTTTGAAAAGAAGTTTGAGTTAAGCGGGTCGCTACCGCTGTGATGCCGACCTAGCTTTAACATTAAATCTCAACATCAACTTTATCAAACGGCAAACGTGAAATTCTATTTATTTGCCAAATGTCATTGAAATCGGACAGCATCGCCGTAACACATACACAAAGAATATTTAAACACGCATTTAGCTCTAAAAATGACAAGATACATTAATAGATAGTTTGCTGTAACAATGACTAAACCTATTTATGTTTTGACTACCATGTGAATACATTTGATCATTAAGTTGGTTTGCTTTCGTATACGCGTGTATAAGCGTACATTAATTTTGCGACACAAAATTACATATGGTGGAGTTGCTAGGTAGCGAAGTTATCACATGCCATTGTTGTAAGGTGTATATTATTCTAAGCATAAGTCAAGAAACAGACGAAAGAACAGCAAACGGGCAGGATGAATCAAGCCGGTCCGCAGCATAACATGATGGCAGCGTTGGGACGTGAAATGTGGTTCAACCACAGAGGATCCTACATATTTGCTCAGTTTAGTTAGTGATAAGTTTAGCTGCGAAAATCTACACAAAAAGAAACCAACTTGCTTAAGTGGCCTTACTGTTGTACACTAGTGATGACAATATTTAGCACAGTGGATTCTCCAGCACCTGTCCAAGTTGTGTCTAAAATAATTTGCAGACGATTCTTAGTATTGGTTTGTTCACCAGAATGCTTACCCCTTCGGCCAGCAGCAACAGACGGACGATGAAGACCTCATAGCATTGCAGAGGCAAATAGAGCTACTAGGTAGGAGTACATGACGAACAAACTGATCAAATTATTCAAGA
Organism: Tropilaelaps mercedesae; assembly: GCA_002081605.1. Classification (NCBI taxonomy): domain Eukaryota; kingdom Metazoa; phylum Arthropoda; class Arachnida; order Mesostigmata; family Laelapidae; genus Tropilaelaps; species Tropilaelaps mercedesae. Next base: position 32,051 of record MNPL01001339.1, read on the forward strand.
CCAAATCATTAGTGAGTGACAAGGTGCGCGATGATATACCACGAATGAGCCAGCTTGACTTAGCGACAGAGTAAGATCAAATATGTTAATTTAGAAGCAAGAGTGGCAAGCTAGCAAGACTTAGCCTCTCGCCAATTTACGTGACGTCAGCGGAGGTAGCTTAAAGGAGGCAATCAGGGCTGTCGTCGCCGGGCAGCGCCATTGACAGGAGGCGCGGATGAACTCACACTGCAACAAGTATTTAATACTTATCGTAATTTGGGTTTTATAGTTTTTTATCCTTTTATGCTAATAATGCAAAAGCGGTTTCCAACGCAAAAAATAAACTTAAAAAGTTCGTGAGTTCCTTTTTTAAGGTGCTATGAGCAATGTTATTGGATTGAAGTGGGGCCTTTAGGTGGCAAAATTCTAGCTCTTGTGTTACATCTACTGCTACCTCTTACAGTGCCGGTGTTACTTTTTAAGTGATAGAGTAACGCTAGGAACAAAACCTGCTAAAGCAGAGCCTGTGGTTGGCTCAACACAGCCTTTTAGTTACGACTGGCCGTACTTATAATGAATCCTGTGACCATCAGCTTTTCCATTCCACCTGATCATAAAGCATTTATGCTTAATGTAATTTGTGATGTTGTTCTATCGAAAAAGGACGTCGATGGAGACGATTCGCCACCGTCGTCTAGATGGAATAGGAGGTACGTTCCTGAGCTAGCTAACTTCTTTTTGATTTGCCTTAGAGTTAATAATATGACCATAAGTTTCACGCTTTTATTCAAAAGCACGTTCTTGAAAGATCAGCCTTCATAACGAAGCGCTCTGTGACAATGTCACTCCGCACAGAGACGGAGGACGATTAGCTCATTATAGAAAACGTAACTTCGCAAAAAAATTACTACACTCCCAATAATAGAACAATCTACCCGTAATTTTTTGTTACTCGAAATCTCTTCCAGTATTGAAAAAGGAACGCTTAAAAGAGAAGGGTATTAATTTGCCAAAAAATGACGATAGAGTTGTAAAGGATAACCTCAAAATGGCAAACACATTCAGCAGTTTCCTTGATACTATGTTTCTATCACCGACTCAGTCTTGTTAGCTTTAAGCGTATTGTTAGGCACTCGTTACACGAGAGAAACAACGTCGATGTCCAAGAGTGAAACAAATGCAGCTTTTACTTCAGGTATATTTACTACATAAATTGAAAGCTGCTATTACTCGCGTAACCTCGATGACTCCGTCTGGTAGATCTTGTAAGAACTGTATTGTCCCTTGCTCGTTAAATAGGTTACTTTAGACAGAAAGGCAGTGACGCCAGTTTACGGAAATACTATAAAATCGAATGTTCGTAATTCTAGAACTGTTGAACAGGGCTCAATCGTCTACGTTGTATGTAAAAAGACACTTGCAGGCTATGTTGTAACTTCAAGTCAAAAAACCTGCGATATAAAGACTAGTATGTTTCACTAAAGTAACATCCATTGCACCTCAATTATTGGAGATTGTATGTGATGGCCAATTTTAAATAACAGTCAAAATTTGCTTATTGCATTTAGTGTCACTATTCTAAGGCCTTCGAGAGACTTAATCATCAAAGACTACTTCGAAATCCCTAAACAGTGACAAACGCACGGTGTACTGACTAAGTGGCTATCTAACTTAGATCATATTCAGCTGGAGTTTCTTGCTTGCGAGGCTTCTGAAACCAACATTATATTTCTATTTTAAACATTCCACGAGTCTTCCAATACAATATGTACGCTCAAAAATTTAAGGTAGGTGGACCCGGTCCAACAATAACATATTGCTGCAAAGTATGGCGACCTCACTCAAAACGACACAATCAAGCCACTGAGCGTGTTCAAATTACGGTGCAATGCAGCTAGATTGTCCTCTACTTATCGTCGATTTGTGACGGAATTTTACCTGCTTTAATTATCGTCGATTTGCGACGGAATTTTACTTACTTTAGAAAATAAAATAAAAATAATTAACTATCAATTAAGCAATTAAGCAATTACAGGAGCATCAATTAAGCAATTAAAATAAAACGACGGAAATAATCTGCATCGTGTCGCCTTTTGGCTACATGTGTAAAGTTGAACTCAATATTGCACTCGTGGTTCTATACGTAATTCCAGCGACAAAACAAGAGACAGCTAACGAGAAATTTGGTCTTAGTCGCGCTCTGTTGGAAACCGAGATAGGTATGAAACACAAAATCGCGTTAACAGTTTAATGTATCGTAGTAAAACAAACACTCAAAAGCGACGAGAATAAATTGTGGAGAAAGGAGACACATCGGGTGGTTCTATTGAAATAGCGGAACTATCCAAAAGCTTGGCACTCATATTGATAACGATTTACCCGTAACCTAAAAAGTAATCTTAATCCGTGCAACCCTCGAGAGTATCAAATGTATGATTCATACTCTTAACAGAAAGTCGAGGACAAGTATTAATTGACGTTCCGACACGCTGCGCTGTTACAGGACGCTATCAATTCCTTCCCGCAAAATTCTCTTAATTTGAAATTTCTATTACTTTACAAATAAAACGCATGCTATGCGGCTCATACAATAGAAGTAACGCTTATATTATGGAAGTTACGATAACTATACGACAATCCATGATACTCAAGCAAAACTTTCAGAATAAAAAAAATGCCATCAAAGCACACAAATGCTTTGGGGTGCTCATTTGATGTGCAGTCTTAGGCACAAATTCCCATCTATTTTTTTTTAAGAGCTGACCATCAGCCAACATTTAACGTCCACGGTAGCAGTTGTTGCATTACTTCGTAAGATGGACCCCATATAAATGTAAATGT
>MNPL01001341.1:0-31132 GCA_002081605.1 Tropilaelaps mercedesae
ATATATATATATATATATATATAGGGGGACCTGTAATGGTAATGTTCAACACGTTTTTCTAAGCTCGAGGCTTGAAATGGTGACGATTTCTTGAGTAACAATCGTCGTGCCTAAAGAGGAGGAGTGCAACGGTAGATGCATTTTTTTTGGGAACACGTCTATTGACACGATGAACTCAAAATTCGAAGACACACACATACCTACGACTACCCGGCCTGTTTCGTGCACGCACCGGAAAGGCTGCCAACCCACTCGACGATATCGCGCAGCGTCACGTCAACAAATTCCACTGTTCCTGTAAAGTGAAAGCGCTTGTCCGTCCGCTTTGGCGCGTCGACGATATCGCCTGTTCCATAGGGAGTCTGCAACCTGTGTCGTGGCACTTCAGCCGAGGTGTGTGAAGACCTGCCAGCCGACAACGAAACGCTTTTTCGGCGACCGTCACAGTCGAGTGTACAGTACCAGGACGGTAGCTCCACAAGCCGGTGTAACTCCAGCGTCGCGTGCACCGGAAGCTCCCGACTAGCGATTCGTCTGTGCCCTATGGAGCATGGCGCGGTGCTCCGACTGTGGCGGGGATATCCGGATGTCGACTCACTGCGCGACACAGCATCCCGTGAGGGATGTTCCGTGAGGCCTTGCCGGGAGCGCCCTTCGTCGAGCAGCAGCTCACAGACACCCGTTTACAGATCTGGCCAGCGAACAATGCCTAGCACCAACTATTCCGAGGTGCACCTGAATTCGGCGTTGTGCGCGCGCACACACGCCATGCTCACGAGCCACGGACGAAACCAATATCTGCCGGAGAAAGTAAGACGGCCTAAACGAACGGACTGGTTACGTAACCGCGCGTCGCGGTGACTTTCGCCTGTCCGACAAGAGCCGCTGTTCCGTCCTTTCTGAAATAGAGAATTACACACGTTCGGCGAATAGACAGAATCCTTTCTGTTGTTGCATACACACACACACACACACACACACACAGAATATGTCGCCGAAATGGTGTAGTGGCGCTTGGCGGACGTGTCGGGGGGCCTGCTAATGCCACGGGGGCTGGATTGCGGCACAAAACAGACGAGTAAACAAACAGAAATTTGTGCGTCTGTTTCGGCTTTTCGTCCGTCAGAAGCGTTGGCTTTCAGTGAGGTAGCACAGAGCCACGATCTAGCGAATTTGATTCCGAGGGGCCATCGCTCTTCAAGTGTGAACGATGTCACGCTTATTTCCACCGAGGAACCCGACAATATCTGGTCATCGGTTGATGATACCTCGCCAAGGAATACGTTCGTTACTTCTTGTAGCCAGAATTTATCACTAAACATATATAGAGCAAGTGGAGTAGTTTTTTTGCTCCCTAGTTCCTCGCACGCGTCGATTACGCGCATGCGGTCACGTCCAGCTGAACGATGGCGTCGCATCAGCTTCTAAAATGAAAATACACTGGATTATCTTCTATTGATGTCTCAATAAAGAGCTCAATCTGTAGTTCTCTGCTCTGGGGTTAGCGTTGGGTCTGTCACGTCTGATTGGCTAAACGAGTTAAGCCGTTCATTAAGAAAGCATTTATCTTCATTCTTTATTCATCTTCACCCCACAAATGCATTCGGATATCGTTCACTGTCACGTTGCATGTCACGCTAGCTCTATCGTTTGATGTTTGCGCTGTGGTCAGTAGCTATCATCGACTTCGTGTGCAAGTGCACATGCGCAAATGAGTGAAGCGAGCCAGTTTTAATGTGATCGTGCACATTAAATATTGTGTGGCTACATCATGGAACTGTTGTTTTCGGGTTCGGTTTAGTTTTAGAGACTGGTAGGACGCTGTGAGATAATAATAAAATTGAGAACATAAAAACTATACAAAGAATAAAATGCACGTGTACCACACGCGTTTTTTCTCTTCGATCCCCCTAAGTGAGTGTCCAGTGTGAACATCCAACTACTCTTGGCAGGGGGGGACGTGAGGAATTCTGCGGCAGATGTCTGTCTCCGTTTGTCACTCTGCATTGCGTGCCAGCTTCATCGCAGTTCACATATTTGCGAGACGTTCTCGTTGAGTCCAGCGTCTGTCAACGGCGATGACCAGACGTGCGAGCGAATCTTTCGGACGTAGACCTCGCCTTGAACAATGCGACCGCGTCCGCAATCTTCATGTCTTTAGCTCACATCTGCGATATCTGTTGTGTCTCATCTACGTCAATATTGACCCCTTCACAAACGTGACCGCCGCCGCCGCCGCCGCTGTTGCCTGCGTCGAAGTTTTCCACGACAGCCTGTTTCAATTATCTGGCCAGCCATCTTTGTTATTTCTTTGCTATTTCACATTGGGTCCAGCTTTACCTCGGAAAGTTCTGACCACAGAGGCGGATTCGCTCCGCCATTCGACATCGATCGGCTAACCACGCGCCAGTGGCGACGCCAATTCAGCGTAACCCCCTAGACCGCAATCCCATGTCCAAAATTATCCACACGATATTTTTTTGGCCTCCTCAAATCGAGCATCGAGCAACCCTGTTCAGATCTGGTCGGTCTCTCCAGACCTTCGCCACAGGCCTTCGAATTCCCCCACTCCCTTCGGAGACTTTTCCTCCTCCCCTCCCACCACCACCACCACCGCCACTTTCCACTCCGGTCCGTCAACGGCTGACAGATATCGCCTCTCTGCCATGATTCTTTCTCGCCTTCCCCATCTTCTCTTCCTTCTTTTTCCTTCCCACCTCCAAAATCTAGACGTGTACGGACATCTCCCGCCCGTTCCAAGCGGCTGATCCGCCACTTGCCGCTTTCGGCAACGTCAGCCGGCGAACCACAAAATGGCCGTAGCCGTCGAACCGCCAGCGGCGGCCGGGCGCTGGTGGCGCCCGTGCCGGCCATGGCCGCCGCGCTCGATTCGCCCAGTTCTCGCTCGGACGAATGCGGCCGTGGCTGATCCGACGTCGACGCCACCGCTCCCTGGCGGTCGATTTCCCCTCGCCCGGCGCTGGCTCCAGCGACCGACGGGCTGGCAGTCGCTCGCGGACCGCTAATCAAGCAACTTCGCGTCGTCGAAAGCCGGATACCGGCAGTGTAGCCGTTCTCTGTAACCACCACCACCACCGCCGCCACCACCACCACCTCACCCCACTCATCCAACTCTACCATTTTCCCTCAGTCCCGCCCTCCCCCTCGCCTTTTGTTGCTGGTAGAGAACGCGCCTGTTCGAACGCAGCTGGACTCAGTTGTCGCCGTAGCGCTTGAAGCTGTCGTCGACGGAAGCCGGGTGGCGCCCTCTACCGGCCAGCGGGGCAAACTGATGCGGTCAGCTGGGTTGGTGTTGGGCGTTTACATGGCGTAAGTGTTTGTATACGTAACAGACAGATAACCAGTAGGAGCCGGACGTGCTTGTGTAGCAACGGACGAGCAGTGAAATCGGCTGATTCACTCGAGCCGCCTCGTCAGCCCCCGTGGGTGTCGTCCCTGAACGGTGAGTGGACGACCGATTCACCCGAACGTGCGAGTGCTCAGTGAGTCGATCAGGAACCGGAGTGCGTTCGTATCTGTGCGCGTGCGCGCGCGCGCTTGTCTTTCTGTGCGTGTGAATGTGTGTGTGTGTGTGTGCGTGTAAGTGTATCGATCTATGAAAAGCGGCAACAGCAGCCAAAGGAAAAGTATCAACGGTAGAACGCTCCAGCCGCCCGAGTAGCCAGCATGGATCAGCTATTTGGCAATCTCAAGGGCTTTTTCAAGACCGACTTCACCTACACGGACAACTCCGTGTTCCGGCTGCACTACAAAGCGACGGTCGCGATCCTGATCGCCTTCAGCATCCTCGTCACCGGCAGACAGTACATCGGCGACCCCATCGACTGCATCACGAAGGACTCAGTGCCAACCGACATCCTCGACACGTTCTGCTGGATACACACGACGTTCTCGATGCCCGATGCCTGGGACAAGAAAGTCGGCTCCGAGGTGCCCTATCCGGGCATCGACAAGTCGTCGAATGGCAGCGGTCGACGCGTCTACCACGCCTACTATCAGTGGGTGTGCTTTGTGCTGTTCCTGCAGGCGGCGCTGTTCTACGTGCCGCGCTACCTCTGGAAGATGGTAGAGGGCGGACGGATCAAGAATCTCATACTCGGCCTTGACAACCCCATCATGAACGACGACGAGAAGCACCTTAACCGGCGCCTGCTGGTTGAGTACCTCATGGTGAACCGGAACAGCCACAACGTCTACTTCTGGGCGTATTCGGCCGCCGAAGTGCTGAACTTCATCAACGTCGTCGGCCAGATGTTCCTTATGGACCACTTTCTCGGCGGCGAGTTCTCGAAGTATGGCGCCGAGGTGTTGAACTTCACCCAGTGGTCGCAGGAGGTGCGGTACGACCCGATGATCCGGGTGTTCCCCAGGCTGACCAAGTGTATCTTCCACATGTACGGGTCCTCGGGCGACGTCCAACGACACGACGCCATGTGCATTCTACCGATCAACATCATCAACGAGAAGATCTATGTATTCCTCTGGTTCTGGTTCATCTTCATGGCGATCATCTCGGGGGCGGTGTTGGTGTTTCGGGCGGCAACTTTGTTCCTGCCATCGGCCCGCTCACGGATTACGAAGTCGATCGGACGTCTGGCCAACCCGGAACGCCTCAAGCGTATCATCGACCATTCGAAGATCGGCGACTGGCTGATTCTGCACATGATTTGCAAGAACATCGACCCCCTCAACTTCCGCGACCTCATTAACGACTACCACGAGAGCCTCTACGAGACGAAGAGCGAGCCCTGAAGACTTCGACTGGAACGACAACGATTCGACGTACCATCGTACCACGACTACGTCGAACTGTGAAGAATCCTCAAAACGCCCAGCTAAACCTGAGTCGGGCTCTTGGCATGACGACTTGTGTGCAAGTGCAATTGACCGCCTGATTCTAGGCTCTAAGGTCAGGCTGCCTAGTTTAGTTTTCAATTGGAACGTCCGCGCAACCTAGGGCTACTTCTAACGAAGCAGGTAGCCTAATAGGCCAATCGGCACATTCCGAATCTCAAGGTCCAGCAATCAACAACTACTGGGAGATGTCGACCACGGATGGCTTTGTCGAAACCCGTTCTGCTGTCTGCATCAACGAATCTCGAAGTTTTTCTTAGTAGGTAATGGAACGAATATATTTACACATTCGAACACACCTACACACACACACACACACACCCAAACACACGCCAAAACGCTGACATCGCGAAACGGCAGTGAACATTCTACGTGACATTCAACGAGATGAGAACGAATCCCATTTACATTATTTCGATGACGCGGATTGCGCTTGTGTTTAGATGTACATTACCCGAACGTACCCGAAAGCGGACGTCTTCGCCGCGACGCGTCAATAACAAACGCAGTTCAATATATCCGAGTTTGCCGACCGTCGACGAAGAGGGGCCGAGTACAAACAGACAAAATCACTGAAGCCTTCCAGGGGACATCATTCCGGTAACTGATTGGTGAAGTACATTCGTGGTGGTGGTCGTGGGCTCGACAATTCCGACGGGCTCTCGTGCCGACTTCGCGGCTTCATTAGCAGCTGATTGTCTTTCAGGGACTTCGCTAAGGGGGAGGGAAGGGTTCGTAGGGGTCTGAAGAGCCCCGGGCCGTGAGTTGGCGCATCTGCGTGCGTTTTACGAGTTTCATTTTGTATATGAATGACCGAAGTTTGACTGTGTAGAAGAGGAGCGCTTGTTTGTAAAATAATAAAAAAAAAAATACTAATATAAAAAGATATTAGGCAATCGAACCGCGGAAGAGGAGAATGCAACGTATTTGACGCATCTAACGTGGGAAAGACGATGAAGAGAAGACGATACGAGAAAATGACCCCCGTCATCAAAACACAGATTTTATAGCACATACAGCAAATAGTCTTCACATTATTGGACCATCACTAACTATTGTAATAGTTATAAACGATATTATTAGTATAGTTCGGGTTGAGAAACAACAACGCAAATAATTGCAAAGATGAAATAAAATGCAATACATACTCACGCGTTGTTTGTGTTTCCTCTACGTGAAAACAGTCCAAGGACATTTTAACATTTTTGTTTAGCATTTTAGCATGCAAAAGCCTAAACGCCCAACGGAATATCTACAATGGCCATACAAGGCCCGCGTTGCCACGAATATATTTCTCATCACTGCAAAGGCAGAACCTTCAACGACCGTCGATTTTCCCGATTCATCACTGAAGAAACGGCAACACCGTCGTGACAGCCTTGACCTATCACTGTGACGATCTAGTTCTCTTTTTCTTTCGCTCTTCTTCTTTCGATATTCATACGGAAAATACGCCAGCTTCTATCTCTGATCTATTATCGTTGTCTGATTTAGCGAATCAGCTCTATCAGAGCGACTGGCATTGATTTACAGAGCGTCCAGTACGTACACACATATGGGGCATGTTAATTAACAATAATCGAGAAATAAAGGACGAGTCTTCCGGCGTACGAGCAAGGCCTCACGGGAGGGTAGGACACCACTGATTTGCTACAATTGGCATAGATCCCAAAACTCACAAGAGCTTCTCTCATTAATTTTAGCTTTTGTTGTTTATGTTTAATGACCTTGTTGTGTTGACGTCTACCGGGACGAGACAGTGACGCTGGCCAGGCTGTACTTCTCAATCGGATCTTTCAAGCGTTTATGACTGTTTTTGCATGCTCGAATTTGCCGGAGCGAATTTCCTCGTGCGAAGGTGCGCGATGCCAATTGAAGCTTCGTCAGAGATGCCGCCACATTTTCTGCGTCCGCTGTCGAGTTCATGATAAATGACGACCGAGAGACTGTGAAGTCATAACTTATCTGGCCGAACGTGGATCTGTGTTGCAGTTGTTGCCGGTAACTGACGGACTTCGACAACTGCAACTGTGGAAGAGACCAGCTTCCTGAACTTATGCCTAAACTTGGGCCTAAACTTTTGTTCGAAACGGCGCTCTTTCTGGTCGGCTTCTTTTTCGACTCATGGAGTTGATGGAGTTCCGCCGACGTCATGGCCACGTCGTGGGCATCTTACTAGGAAGATTACAAAAGCAGACAAATTCAGAGCGCACGATTTTCAGCAGGGCACACTCATCAGACTGACAGAAGCGTCTGGCAGAAGCGTCGTCGTCTTTAGCAAATCCTAGTTAATGATCGAGACGCTATTAACAAGCGAAGAGATTGCGCAAGTTTGTCCAGTTGACTTCACATGAAGTGCAAAACGGTAGCTAACGGTTGATCGCCGTGCGGAAAGACTAACGCGTCGTCGGAACAACAACGCATGCGACAGGCATGCCCTCATCAGGGTTATCTGAATTCTACAGCTGACATTCTTTACGGCCTTCCAGTTGAGACGAGCTCCTTCTGGTCGATGCTTTTGCTAGAGTTCCTTCTTCTCGGATGTTGTCAACGCAAGCGCGCGAATTGCTGTGCCACTTGCCAACAAAACTGTCATGACATAAACGACTGTTTAATCAACTCGAATAAGCGTCCTGTTACGACCAGTCCAAAGAGCCACGCTAGCGGGCCAGAACTCGAAGAGAAGAGCTTCATCGTCGCGGACAAACTACACAGCGAAACTACACAGAAATCAGCCGGTTATGGGTCGAAGATCAGACTTCAGATATGCAGTACAGATATGTGAGTATAACTCACTCTGGTTTTCCTATCAGCCGATACGTGAGTCCAGAAACATATGGGGGGTGTAGATGGATTTTAGCTCCCTGTACTATTTGACATTTTTGCCAGGCGCAAATTTAGCACTTGCTTTGTTTAGAGTTTTTTTTGCTTTGCTTTTTTTTTTAGAGTTGCGTGAGATCGAGATTTGAAATCGAGAACACTTTCCCGGAACTAGAGTGTCTGAGGGTGATAAGTCTGATTTGTTCACCTCAAAAACAAAAACAACACTCATTATATTGTGAGCCGTTCCGACGATTAATACTGTGCCACATCTTTTAAGGAAGCAAAAGGTCATGTAGTTTTTGTTTAATGAATCCCTTCAATGGAAATGCCACGTGGGATAAGTACTCTAAACAAGAGTATTTTTGAGAGAAATTATTAGAAATGGAACCCATGATTTCAGTATCGAACGATTTACACTTGCTAACTCATCCACGCATGGATTTCCGCCAGAGGAAATAGTCAACGGCGGTCTAAATTTCTCCCCATGTAAATTTAGTCCTCGATTGTGTTAGCTAACTACACAAAAACGTCTCGGTAAGTTCTATCTTGCATACGCAGCCAGCGAGCGAATGTCGTTCGCTTAGGAGTTTCGCCGTCCAAACGCTTTGCGAGGCGCCACCTCCCGATGCAACGCTTGAAGGCGTCCGTCTGTGTTAACTTCACAAGCCGGGCACGAAAACTTCGCTTCATCAAAGACGACAAACATGCCTACAGCGACCTACGCCAATTCACCAGTGCGTAATTACCAGCAATAAATGTCAAGCGTATGGCATCCAGTTGATTCCGTCAACGTAAAGCGGAACCGTAAGGCTAAACCTAATAGAAGTCCGCTTGAATGACGACGAGCAAAAAGAGACGACGCAATCCGAAGCCAATTCAAGCCGACAGGCCGTACTTTTGACCTCAGCCGAACCTTTGACCATGTTGACATTACCGAACTGGCACTGGCGAGCAGGTCGAAATGGCTCTGTTCATTGTGCGAAGTTCTGTCGAACGACACGCGCTGAGCGCTCGCTTCTCGTCGAGGGTGACGTCGTATTTTGGACGTTTTTGGGTGCAATCGACGTCTGATCGTCGGTTTTGAGTTGGGCGTTTCATTCGTTAGTGGCGATGCTGCACTGGCCGTCCAGCGGGTGTTTGCGGTATCGGATTTTGTTTTCTTTACTCAACACGGTACAGGTATATCAGTCACTGGACACGCATAGCCCGATGAGGGGTCCAATAAGGTGAAATTGTCACGGCGTAGCTGCCTGGATACGCGTCAGCCGACAAATCTCAGTGAGTTGGAAACGCTACGTAGCCAAACGAAGCATCGCTCCCGTATCCAAGACAAGAAAAACTTCCCTAGCTGTTTCACACCATTTACGTATATCCCGTACGTCTGCAGCTTTATGATGCTCCGTGGCAATGTCACCGACGTCTGACATTGCCAGCTTAATCAGGATCTGCCCGAGTAAATGCAGGAGCCGTCCCGTATAAATTGGCTGACCTCGTATGTAGTGCTCACAGAAGCACTCAGCGAACGCTGCGATACACATTCGTCGCTTTGAGCAAGCAGTCATAACTCCGTCAATCCTCCATAGACCGGTAGATCCCTTACGACACGGACGACGCGTCAGCGGGTCGCCATGAACGCAAACGTTAAACATCGGACACGGCCACCAGTGAGCAACTCCGTGGGTCAACCGGCGCTCGTCGGACCTCCTGGTCGGTGCCGGTACGAACGCCAGGTCGGTGGTCGACCTCGCGTGACACTGGTTGCCGTGGTGGCGTGTCATCAGATCGAACGTCGTGAGCTCTTGTTCGATTTGCCATCGTTCGTGCACTGGACGCGACAGCTGACACGAGATGATGGGGAAACGCGTGCGTCAGCCTGGGTTCCGAAGGACGACGAGAAATCCTGGTGACCATCAGCTGTTAAGGCTGTCATCGGGCGTATCAATGCATTCGGGTAGCTGAGTGGTGTGGGGCGATTCATCGTACCCATGGCATCGTCAGATAGATGAGGATAGCGCGTTAACGGCAATCCGTCTAGAGTAACTAGAGCTTGACGGCGGCCTGATCTGGGTGCGTACATGCGTAGGAGAACGCGTTTGACGCTACTGTTTTAGCGGCTGTATAAGAACAGAAATCAAAAACGCGATATTCCCAGTGTGTCGTACAACGATGAACCCGATCGCGGGGTGCGAGTTAGACTGTGGCCGAGGCGGGAGCAAAGGAAGGTGGGCTAACAGGGGCAAATGTGCTTGTAGGGCAAATGAAGCTGAGAGGTTTCTTGGATCTGAAAAACGGCAGCGTCTGTAAAGACTGTAACGTGAGCACGATGAAGACGTTTGCTGCGAACCTGTCCTTGAGGACATGCGTCCTGCGTGCATTTACGAGGCCGGAAAGATATGCACAGAGCTTCATATATTGTCACTCAACCCATTTCGTACGATATTTTGCCAATATGCTGAAGGTAACAACCAAAAAGAAACAAAGAAAATGGTCGGGAAGGTCCTACGTAGCAGAGGACGCGCGTAGACATTGGCTGCTGAAATGATCTTGTACTCTTCTTGCAAATGACTCAAATCCAGGCTAATTTCATGGTTCCGCAAAACCCACAATTGGATATGCGAGGTAGTTAATTTTTCGAGAGGTTTGGGCTTTTGGTGGAAAATAAGCGTTTTCTGGCATCTTTCATCTGGTTTCTACAACTTTGAGTAAAAAATAAATTGTTTCTGAACGGTCCGTTGAAAACTACAATTCTGCTATTCTTGAACTAATAAAATGTCTTTTATTTTTACGTTGAGTATACGACGAGGGTCTCGCTTTATTTTTTACTTAGTTAGATCTAATTTTTAACTGTTATCGTCTGTGCATTATACTGTCTATGAGACGTTTTACGGATCCTAGCCATTTCTGGAAATGCTGGAAAATTACAATATACAATTAACCATAGTTGTTTTACACGTGTGTCATGCGAGACACGCGATGCCCTGTTCACACGTCAATGTCGAGTTTCTAACAAACGTGCAGAGAGATACGCTTCAACGAAACTCCAGCAGGAATAGGTTTCGTTACAAATGTTCGTTTCATCATCCTGAGTATGTGTTTCTTCCCTCAGCCAGGTTATGATGCTACGACGCATTTCTTCGAACAACCGCAATAACTTTCCTCTCTCACCTTCCATTTCGTACTTAGGGGCGTTTTACGTCCGCAATCACGGCCGTCAAGTGCTAGATGCAGTTGATGCTCAAGTCTTAAGAAAAACAAACGAAAACACAACAACAACAACTATTGGCTATTTACATTGGCATATGATATCGAGGGTCATTTTGCTCGTTGTTCATTCAGGCCCGTGGCAACCTATTCTAGCAGATGTCCTTAATCTGCGTTGCATGCAGATGGTGTGCAGTAAACAACGATTTGTCTTCGTTTCTTGCTTTATCCGGCTTTTCCATCCGTACCCGGCGTTTTTCCCCGGGCTAGCCATGCCGCCTTTCCGCGTGGCCTGATTTTCCCGCTCCCAGTCTTCGCGCCGGCTTCGAAACTGGAAATGCGGACGGCAGTTTTTCACATCGGCGATGTTAACTACGCTATCGGGCGATAAACAAATTTACAATTGGTCGCTTCATCGACGTGTGACAATTTCATGGGGACCCAGATGTGTGTCTGTGTGTTTGTGTCTGCCTGTCTGCAACCGCATACCGGCTTCTCTAATTTGAACAATTCAGCTGGAGCATTTCAGCATTTATTTTACCCGCGTCGTCGACAAAACCCGGCCACGAGTTAGGGGCAAGGAAATTGCCAACACGGTGGCGCCATCTGTGCGCAGAACAGGCAACCAACGGTCAGAGTGAGCGTGATGGCGCCACGCCGGCCACCGTGCCGGTGGCTGCTGACGTTTATGTTAGATGATGTCATTTTTCGATAAACACTGATTTGAGGCGCAGGGTGATGGCTTGGCCGCAGCGGGGCCTGCAGGAGAGGGACTGGCTAATGCCTTCTCGCCGAGCGTCTCCTTTGTACGAAGATGCTAGCGACGACGATGACCTGACGTCGAAATTTCCACACAGAGCGAGGACGGACGTGACGAAGCTTCGATATAGCGGAAAACCACGTTCACGGGAATAGACGGATAACAGAGAGAGAGGGAGGGAGAATAGACACGCAGTTACCGACTTAAAGGTTCCATGTGAATGAAAAGAAAGAAAAGTATAAGAAGAGAAAGAAATGTGTTGGACAACGAAAATTTATCGTTATGAGTGGCATCTCCTACGTAGAGATGAAACGGCAACAGCAGTGAGAAACGCTGAGCGAATTATTAAACCCTTGCTTTTGTATTGCATATCTCACCATTACGGATTGCTCCGAAAATATAAAATACGAAGGTACAGACCGTATATGGAAGACGTAGTGAACAGTGCGCAGACGCAATCATTATTTGAAAATTACATCCGTTTATTAGTAGCTCTCTGTGATGCTCGAGCGGTGCTGTGGTTATTATTATTATTATTATTATTATTATTATTATTATTATTATTATTATTATTATTATTAGAGCAATTGTTTGAAAAGTAACTATTTGTTCGTTCATTCGATAATATTGCGAAAAAAGAAAATCGAAATGTGTCGCTCTTTTTTTAATTAAACAATGATTTCTACATATGTATGTGCATTGTTTTCCGTGATACATAACATATATAGTTCAAATGGTCACTCATCAGAACTGGTTGCGAAGCAGTGCTAGAATGCGGTTATGTTCAAGCAGCGTCATGAACTACGACGGTGCTTTTGATTGAGTGCGAAATACTAAGTTCTATATGATTTTCATTACTTTTAATTGGAAACTTATCTGTCCGTGCTCATTTGCGGTTTTCTCCTCAATCAAACAAGGACTCAGATCTATATTCAGCGCAACGAACCTTGAATGCTTTATTAGCGAGATGGGTTAAGTGCAAAAGTGCTACAGTGGTAAATCCATAATCCGTATCATCTACGTCATCTAAGATAGCCCAGACAGATCATTCACAATAATAATAATAATATAATAATAAAAATAGAAATAATAAAATAGCACCTTAGCAAGGCATGTGATATTTCCTTCAGGATCTCGAACCTACAGTTGCGCTAGAAGAGTGCACATGACGCCGGTGATGTACAAATGGTGGAATTTATACATTCGATTTTCTTCTCAGAATTAAACCGATTAGCTGCGTCGGTTAAACGAATTCAACCGAAGTTTCAGTCTAATGAAACTATGTGACAGTATTGTGCACGTCAAATGTTCAACTGAGCCGTACGCGTGGCCAGCAAATCATTATGGATCGGTGGAGTTTGTTCAAGCCAGAAATCGAACAAGTTTATAAAAGTGATGTAACGGAAATCTGCCAAGGTCGCCAACAGGCCCTACTTCTTTGTACCTTTCTAAGTTTTACGCGGAAGTCGTTTCCATTGTTTTCTCGATTATTTTTACCCAGCTATTGCCAACTCGCTGTCACAAATCACAGCGCACAAGTGTAACCCCTCCGTTTAATCCAAGCCGGCCATGACATTTCTAGCGGATATTCGTGTGCCCTATTGCATGTCTCGAAGTACGCCGGACTCTCAAGCCAAGCAATCCTATCTATTTGTGAATCAAGCTCATGGGAAGCTGTGTAAATTCATTCAGATGTCGAGCATTACGTGCTCATTGTCAACCACAGCGGACACGGAGCGCCAGTAGCTTCGAGGCGGGATTTGCCGTGCAGTTTGCGTTTGACCGTCTCTTTCAGTTTATGCTGGCGGTGGCGCTAATCAAAACCGGCTGTAAGTGCGGGACAAGGATTGTCATAATGAGTCCAGCTTGCGAGACAGGTCATTTCCACTTCACTGCTCATGTCGAACTTTTGGACATCGTCGGAAACTTGAGGGTCTCTGCGCCACATGACAAACACATAGCATTTCAAAATTTCAAAATCAATACGAGATCTTCGTGGACGTCACACTGTGATCAACAGGGGTTCGACTACCCGAACAAAGTAAGCCAAAAATCCAATATGGATCGCTACCAAGTAGGAGTGTGTAATAAGAAACAACGCATTATCCGATGCACTGATTAGGTCAAGGAGTTTGAGAAAATGGGGCATACAAACTTGATTCGAAATGTGCTTGTTAAGATGACGTTGTGGCAATCTGAGTCAGCATATGATTAACACTATAGGCGTTCGCTTTCTGTCGCTTAACAGTCGATACACACATGCATGTCCAAGATACGGGTAAACTTGCAGCATACTAAAAGTTTCATTACATTTGAATCAACGTTTCTTAATCTGGCTAGCGCGTACAGTGCCCTAGGGCGAGGTCTCACCCTATAGATAGATACCTGTGACTCAGCTCGAACCAGCTGTATTGAGAGTAGAACCTCGCTTAACACAGACGAATTGTTGGACCTATTGACCTGTTGGCTTATCCTATGCACACTCCATGGACCAAAGTTTTCGGTAATGCGAGAAACCTTCAACCGTAAGATCTTGGCTTCGAATCACTCCAAGCGAATTAGCAATTTAGCTGGTTTTTGTAATTAGTGATTGGTACCTGTCGCTGCCATATTGAAAGGTGTTCGCTCGAAAATCTCCCGCTTGACCAGCAGATGCGAGGCAGGTGTCTGCTTTAGTTCGTGTAGTAGTTTTGGGTCCTATAGAGAACGTGACCTTCCTGCCAGAGTGAGATGTCAGCCCTGTGGTGAGACCAAACGGCCCATGCCATGCTTGTTAGCGTCGTCTGAATACATTGATCTCCACGAAGGAACCCGATCACGAGATAAAGCTCCTTTCGCTTAGATGTTATTCGCCGGCGTAGAATCTGGCGTGTAACAACGCAGTGCAGGCCGGTACTGCAAACGTTCGACCGATAGTTTCAGGCCATTGCGATGCCCAAGGCAACATTCATTCATGTCGCTAGAGATTGTAATGAATGGTATGAAAATCATTAGGCACGCTTTAGATTTACTTGTGATGTTACCCCTTTAGTAATTCACACATATATTTGTTCGTATCGTTACTGTAGCTCTTCTCATCATCAATCATCATATTAATCGTGATTATTATTATCATTATTATTATTACTAAAATGGTGTTGATATTTATTGTTGGTGTTATTATTATACGAGCATAACGAAAATCCAAATATGCATTAAATTGAAGATAAAAATAATAGTAAATTTGGCAAGCATTCATTTTATTATCGTTACCATGATTAGCAATAGCTAGTCACGGCCAAAGGGACATGTTAAACTAAAGACATTCCCCTAAACACAGATCAAAGCTATAGAGCTGATAATAGCTGGTAGAATATTACCAGTTCGACAGAAAAAGTTATGCCTCGCATACGTTTTACTTTAGATATAGACGAGCCAACTTTGGGGGACAATTTTCTTGTCAAAAACAAACTGCCAGAAGATATTCTATTTGTCAATCCTAAATAGAAGTTGCTTGCGCACTCTTGCGATTTAAACGGAATGAGTGACGTTGAGATTCTCAGAACGACTAACTGTCGTAGGGTTGTTCAATCCAGAGGACAGTGTGTGCGTACTAGCAGACACTCTACCTGACAATTCGAGTCACGTCTACATGTGTAGCACATTAGGGGGATAAGCATAACCGCAGTGCTCGACGCCGATACAGTTTCTTGCGTCTGTGTGTAGTTTCTATTTTTCCGCCAGATTTGTACGGATTTCCTGCATTGGATTCACTAGGCCAAACAGAAGCCCACAACGGCACAGCAGTCAAAAGTGTCCGTCGCAGAACGCCGATTGGAAACAAGTATATCGTACGTCCAAAAAATCAAAATAAGTGTTGATATAAAATTTAAGCAATTAATATTTTTAAATCCACTTGTAACTTTACTATTATCAATCTATTTATATTTATTTTTATATTAAATCTTAAGAAATTTACTCACAAAACTTTTTTAAACCCATACAATTAATAAGAAATTAATTAAAACATCTTAAAATTTATAAATTTAAGATTATTGGGTATTATTTAAGTATTGGGCGTCATACATGCGTTTCTTGAATAGAATGGGTGCGTAACATTTTACAACGCCATAGGATTTAACGGGGGATCTTCCATTGCAAACCTTTGTGCCGTCATAATGATGGTAACATAGATAAGTCTTCCCATGGAGGGTTAGCCGTATGGTACCACATGTGCTACCTACATGTGCGTGTAATCTACATGTGCGTGAATTGAGTGAATGTTTTCGCGTATCGGCGCGTTAACGGTCAATAATAGGCATTGTAGAACATCATTCGAACATTCGGGTGGCCATCACCCAAGATGTGAATTGCCACTATTAACCCTCCAGGCTAGGGCAATGGTACCCTAGGAGAAGCTACGGTGAAAGTATTCTAGAAAAAAATTGTAGACCCAAAATGCAGTCACTCACAGCCGCCTTAGATGAACTCATTTTTTTGTAGAAAGTCGAACACCATAACCGTTGTTTTGAAACTGCATAGCAACACGGAAAAATCCGTAGGATTGTTTGACTAACATTTCCAGAGTACTCTGTGGATTCTCAATATCGTAGCAACGTCATTGATTTTGAACGTATAATAATTGTTGGCAAGTCTTACGAACTGTTTTTTCACGAGGCGTCGAAAGTCGCTTTTTTTTTTCTGCCGAATACGTTTGCCTAATAAAATAAAAACATCACTGCTAGTAGATAGGCGGCTGATGAGTACACTTCTAAATACAAATAGATTTTCGTTTCTGAAATATCACTCTATTATTCGTAGATAGGACTATACATAATGTATCTATCTGCAAATTAGTGCTGACCTGATGACTGAATTAGACCAGTCTGCTTTCTCACCGTAGGCACCACCAATTGAGTTGACCACCGTGCGTCATCGTTATTACTACAATGTAGCTGTTCTAGTCGTTTGGCGCCGTTAGAATTTGAATGTCTTCCACTGGGCAAAGTTCTGTGCACGCGGAATTCACGGTTCGTACACTGACCAATCTATTATTACTCTCTGGTTAACATGTATAGTGCACGTTCGCTAATAAGGACCCTTTACCAAGAGACAACCGATCACGTGTTAAATGACGGATGTTCTAAGATGTTCGACTAGACACATCCGGTGCCGGCTTGATCTTGTGTTAAATTGATATACCACAGCGGCAAATCTGTGTGTCCGTGAGCCGTGCGGAAAGCTCGTGGGGATTTAATGCGCCGCTTCGATAGGCGCTTGTCTTTAGACAGTAGCATTTCAACTGCAGCGAACGCTTCTCCTTTTAGAGTTCGTGACTTATCTGTCCATACTGGACCGGTTTTTGTTCATTTACAGCAGAACCTTAGGCTCGCTTTCCGAGTATGTAGTTTTTTTTTCTTCTTTCAATACAGGGAAGCGCGCGCAATTTCAAGTAATCAATTGTACGCCTCCTTAAGGGTTTTGTGTTGTAACATTACGATTTATCCGCTCTCTGTGCTCTACGCAGTTCAGTTAGGCAGGTAGAAAAGATAAAGGAAATATTTTCAAGAATAAAAGAATTCACGTAGTTGATAACCAAATGAGAGATGAGAAGAAACATTCGATACTCTGTCATTATCGCAATTGTAAGACGTGAACTCGCCTTTTAGGTCAATGATAAAAAATATGAAATCGCCGTCGAAGGCGTAACCCGGCATTCGGGGAAGTTTCGGTTGAAGTGGAGCCAAGCTTAAGCAATATTTTAGATATCCCTTTTGTCGTCCAGTATTGGCCTTGTGGCGGTGTCATCAGGATCTTTGTCTCTCGCAAGGAGAGGACTAACGATACTGAACGATACGTGGAATTTTTCGCCTTTCCCACAGTGACCCTACTGTGTCTAGGAAAAGGTAGCCAGGTAAAATATAGCGATTCAGCTGTACCGAAAACAAATGCTTGTTCGTTTTTGCTAATCTTATCGTAGTGCTTTTATTCTTAGTGACACCGTTGATGAGACAGTTGATTTACAAGTGCTTACGGTTCCCTGAAGTCTTCCATGCGTTCGTGTTTTCGAGGTCCGCCGATTCCGTCTATCTTATCTGCACTGGCCTATGACAAAAACTGTAAATCAATCCATGCGTCACACGCAGAGAGACTTTGGCGAACTATGTAACTTTATAAAGAAAAGGAATTGTTAAGATATTTCGACAAGCGACTTACCACGACCCTGTGTTAAATTTACTATATGAGAAGCGCAATTCTTTGACAGCGCAATTGCATATTGACGCTTAATTATGTACTCAAGGCCGAATCCCGCTTTATCAACTGCAATTCGGCGCAATTAGGCTGAAAGGTAACTCCACGATGAACTAGCAAAATACATATCAATATCCAATATCAGACTGCGACGTAAACGATCTGCTTTTCAGTTCACCGACATCATTATCTGATACCTAACCGTTGCGTTAAATTAAATATATTTGTAACGAAGAACAACGGTCAACGGATTTGCCTCACAATAATTGCCTCAAATACGTGCGTGAAACCAATGAGCAACCGGGCGGCTTTAGAATATGATAACTGGCCTTGTAGATAAGCGCATCGAAAATTGTTGATCCTAAGCGACCTTTCAGATATCCTACTGGTATGACTTATATATATATATATATCAGATATATTTTTTATTCGACTAGCTGTAAATCCGCAGTTGAAGTACCGAGCTTTTTGATAGATTTCAAACAAAAATAGTCGCTGTTTATTTATCGCCCGAATTTTAAATGAGTAAAAAATGCGCCTGACTAGCTTCCTTGTCACACTTTGTACAAACATCAAGAACATAACACTTTTTGCCTATATTATAATGCGCACAAATCAACGGAAATAGGTTATCAACACGTTCCCCTCGCTAAAACTATAGAACTGACGACCCCGTGACACTCCCTTCTAGATTATCGGTTTGCTCCGTTGCATTGCATGTCTATCGCTCAAGCACATCAGCGAACACCGTTCTAAATCAGAAAGTCCCTGATAAATTCCGGCCGATTTCACGGCAGTGGACACGGCAGCATCGTTTCTACGTATACGTTTTCATATACCGCTAGAGCGAGCCTATGCTAGCGAAAACAGCGTAGTCGAACTACCGTGCGAAACTCCATCTTCGCCGTGTCGCTCATTCCATGAACGCGAGAATGTCGGCTACACATTTCGTGTAGAACGTTGGTTTCGGCAACGTGTCGTCCCCCTTTACAAGATCTTGCCGGCTGTGCATGCCCGTCTCAACCAGGAGGGTGGTAAAGCCATTGTTAGAGCCGAATCGGATATCGCTGTCGAGGTAGTCGCCGATGAAAAGCGTGTTATCTGCCCGGAGATCGGGCAGCTGGCGGCGGATGACCTCCGCCATTGTGATAGACGGCTTCCCGATGATGACAGCGCGTCGACCAGCAGACGCCTCGACGCTAGCTAATAGTGCCCCCGTCGAAGGGAGCACAATCCCTGCCGTAACGCGCAAGGTCAAAGAAAAATAGAACAACAAAATCACAGCTGTAAGTTGATTGCTCTTCAGCGTCGGTGCGCAGTTAATACAAATAGCGCGATTCTTTGTTTACATGCGCTTAACAACTTGTGGTCATCTCCATGGTGACGCAATTCGTCTGAAGTTTGTGTTGCGTTACCTATGATCTGTGTAGTGACGAAGAATGAAACGAACAAGCATATAAAAAAGGGCAGCTCTGGTTAGAGGAAAACGTCGTAGGAGACCAGTTGTAGTCAATGTATTGAACGCTGGCCTCTACCCAGCGTTGGATGCAGGGTCGGGGCAATGCTACTGTTAAATAGAAGAAAAACACGATTTATGCGCCAATCACCTGTACGCTCGACGTTCGCCACACGCGCGTCGGATTCCGTGGCAACGAATTGACAGCCAGGCTTCTGCAGGTAGGTGATGGCGCGGCAGATCTTCGCCATACTAAAATGGTAGTCGAACCCGATGACCACCGCCTCAACATCGGGGTCCATCTTCATACTTAGCCAGGAATTATGGTGGCCATCGCACGGTTCCGGCCCAGCAGGGTTGCACCTCAACCCCGCAGCCTCGAGCTCCTTCTGCAGTGACGTGGTGCCAATCATATACACACTGCCAGTGATATCTTTCGCCGACAGGTACTTGGCGGTGAGCTCGTTGACGCAAAATATCTCCTCCGGCTGGACGTCGAACCCCATCGCGCCGAACTTCTCCAACAGCTCGGCTTTCGTCTTTGTGCTATTGTTCGTCACGAAGCCGACCCTCAGGCCGCGTTCGCGCAGCCTCCTGAACGTATCGCTAGCACCGGGTATCTCCACCGCCGAGTTCCACAACACACCATCGCAATCACTCAGCACGTACCTCAGTCTCGGCTCGAGCTCCGTCCAGACCTCACGCGTGAGCTCGCGAGACGCGCAAATGGCGTTTAGCCGGCGTTGCGCCGTCAGACTAGCCCTATAAAACCGTCGAATTTGAGCGATCGCCCTCAGCGGCGCCATGAACAGTGGCGACAGCCTTAGGGGCCAGATTTCCGAAATGAATTGCACGTCTACCGGCCAAGTTGATCACGTTGAGTCGATGACCGGCTAAACAGCTTTGTTGGCTTGCATCCTGCAGTCGAGGGTCACTGCCGTCGTCTAGCGCCGTTGGACGATGCAGCCTGCAATGGCCGATCGATGGGGCTCAGTTGTAAGTAGCCGAGCGGCAAGGAAGAGCATGCGAACCGAATCGCACTGCTGGTCATGAATATTCAGCTCGCGACGCTCGGGTTGGTAAGCCGGGAACGAGAATGGATTCGCACTGCCCGCGACACTGCAGTGCCGACGCGGTGGTCCCGTCGTCGATAATAGGGTGGACGACCGCTGAGAAATCGCGCGTTGACGGCGTCCAGTGAAGGGCGTTTGCCGGCGTGGAGGATATGGACGGTCAACTGCCAACAACGGACGGTTCATAGATCGGCGTTTGCTGCAGCCTATGGGACTTGGCTATGATTGCGTTTCGTTCACCATAGCTAGCGTGCTCACTCGATACATCTGTGACGGAGAAGAAGGTGGCACCCTATCTGAGTGGTTTCGGACAGTCTGAGTTGTCTAGCAGAACGCCCCTTGACGCTCCATCAGTATTGTGTTGTGAGAGCCTAAATATTTTTTAAAGGTGACCATCAGCCAACATTTAACGTCCACGGTAGCAGTTTTTTGTATCACTTCGTAAGACGGACCCCATATAAACGTAAATGTGCACCGGCGGGGATCGAACCCGTGTACCTACATGTCTCCTGCAGTCGCAAGGCGCATACGAATGCACCAAGCCACCGAACGCGACGTGTTGTTATAGTCTACTGTAATACGTCCAGCCTCCGTCCGGCAGACGTTCTAACCGCTTGCACTCGTTTTGCCTTAATGAGAATCCTGGTCTACAATTAATACAAAAATTAACACGGGGATTAGAATGTGACGTCGAGGGAACAGCGGCTTTCTTTCTACGGCGTGTGCGTGAAATGGCATCGCGCGCGATGTGTGTCAGCTCTAAAGGGAAGACCTTAGCATGTGCATCGCCGTCCATTTTTTGGATCTAATTTACACAACATAATATTCTAATATTAATCAGGATTGCTACAGTTTGTCTTCTACAGGTCACTCTAGTCAGTTACGCAGCCGATGTGCTCAACTTTTCTTATCTAGCCAGCGCTCGATGCCCGAATGTCGATGAGCGTATTTATAGTCTGTTGGTCGAGTGGCGTTGTCACAGGGGGTTTTTTAGTGGACTAGACGGGTTGCTCAAAAGATAATAGTACATCATACCACTCCGATGTGCTTATGTCCGCCCTTTCTTCTCGGCACACATCATTCAGATTGGACATCCGCTGTTTGTAGTCCGCGTGGATGTGTTGCAGCTACGACTGCTACGATGTATGTAGAATTGCGTCATTATAACAGATGTTTTCCTTAGCTCCTGAGTTGTCTTAATTACAGTACATTATTATTATTATTATAAATATACGTATCAACTCAAGAAGCTGCGGAAGGACAAAACTAAATATATATATATATATATATATATATGGTTAATAAAAGTGATATCGACGTATTCAATAAGTCTCCCTCCAAACCACTCTGAATATCCTCCTAGGCACTCCCAGACAAAACGCTACTATAAATTTGCTTTTCGCCCCACGCTTTAAAAGTACCACTGTGGCACCGACAACGTAACGGCTGGACATCTCTAACAATTTTAACAGTGCACAGAAGTTTTTCTTGCGCGCTTAAGGTTGAGCTGAGCAAGACGTAAAATTACAAACACATTACCACAGAAACTTCTGGCCTTCCTTTGACCGCCGATTTACAAGATGATATCACCAAAAAGCAAGATCGCATTCACCGTTACTCAAGTAAGTGGAGCTGGCAGTCGAACAAGCGGAACTAAAGATAGACTGGAGGCGCAAAAGAAAAAGCGCAACGATATTCGTCAAACAACAAAAAAAATCTACGGAAAATTTACAACGAAAAACGGGTTCGATAGTAACTACATATGCCTATACAAGTGTACACAAATATTTATCACAATATTCCGTTTTATTTTTCCAGCAGTTAGACGATTTCATCAGGCCATGGAAAGAACGTATGGGGCCGACTATTCATTGTCTTGTCGATTCTTCCGGAGCATCCAGAAATGCGGTTACAAATATCGCTGGTGTTTACTTTTATCGTGTGATAGATGAGTGTAAAATCGATTTTGGCTGTTCAGTTTTTTGCATCCACTTTTAGCCCTGAGCTTTAACGAGCGGACATGAAGTCTCGAGATGGTCAATCACACACTTGATTGAGCGATCGAGTGAAGCATTCTTGTCGTCTTTCGGACACTCTTGGAACGCTTTCTTGAGCTCAGGAGAACGAACTGAGGAGGCTGTCGATCCCATCTTTCTCAGGTCAACCTAAAGCATGTTTGACCAAAATTAATCATGGGTTAGCTTGGATTAGGATTAGAATAATGGTATGTGATATTAGAGTAAAATAGTGCCATTACCTATGTAGTAGCAATGAAACGAAAAAAGAAAACGGTTGAAGTCATGTTTGCTTTGTTATTCCTCTCATGTGACGAGGATTAATTCTTTCAATAACTTACCTAGTGTCTTGGTTACTTCACCAAGATGATCTTTCTATTTTATTTTATTTTATTTTATAATCGGTTGTTTTCAATAACGACTTCTTGCGTTTTTTTCAAGTGGATATGCTGGGCTATTAATATCGATGTACAGATAGATAATTCAGACGTTAGAATGAAGACATGCATGAGCCTACACATATTTTACAGTGTCTAAGAGCATGTATGTGTGTATGGGTGATGTGCATGTATTACCGTCTGCTTATACTGCATTTTCAATTGACTAAAAACGTTTCATTCTGTGGCTGCCTGAGTTGAAGTTGATTGATTCAGATGTTCTCATTGACTTTGTAATGGCCATGATTCTTCCAAATTTCTCGCCATATATTGCTAATTTAAGCGTGAACAAAGACAAAAATTACTTTTCAAACATGGGCAATAGTTGCCACGAGAGATTTGGTAGACCTTTGTCCGTTCACCTACCCTGTGACCGTTGACAACACCGTAGCTCTCAAGCACACAGCTGATACCACGACGGAACTTGGCCATATCCGTACCACCAGGCTTCTTGACACAGTTATCCATCGTTGCCTGTTTATCCTGGGGGATCTTGCTCTTCAAACAAGTGCGCCATTGGCCAAACTGGTTCGTGTCTGGTTGATGATCTCCAGTTGCGATGTCCGCTAGAAGGCAAGTGATTTCGGGTAAATTAAAACACGAAGACTTCCGCATTTGACACATTTCACACTCGTGCGCTCAATCAGTTTTGCCTGACATCGGATTGAGTTTGTAACGGCAGAATGATAATGGTGTATTTTGTAACGGTGTTACGGAAACAGATCGGCTTCGAAAATCCACTCTGTCGAATAAGTGTTGTGCGGTAAAGACGTCAATATGCACACGCGTTCATCTAGATAAGTGCAATAGGAAGATACTTTTGTCGAAGCTACGAACAGAAACGTTGCATCGATTAGAAAGCATAGATGCCACGCGCTCCACGCGCCACAGCCTGTTAGCTTCGTAACACAACTTTTTTCTAAATATGCTTCCATGTTTGTTTAGAGTAGTTTTTGCCTCCTTTTCTGATTCGCCTCTTAAAGTTAGACAGTTTTGCCTAGCTCAAAAAATGCAAGCTTCTTAAAAATTGACTACAGTGCTATTCACTTATAGCCATCAATCCGTGTATTCTTTTTCTACATGGCCGTCTTA
Source organism: Tropilaelaps mercedesae (assembly GCA_002081605.1). Taxonomy (NCBI): domain Eukaryota; kingdom Metazoa; phylum Arthropoda; class Arachnida; order Mesostigmata; family Laelapidae; genus Tropilaelaps; species Tropilaelaps mercedesae. The sequence continues at coordinate 23,964 of MNPL01001341.1, forward strand.
TTTCGTCGAGTAACATAATACACCCACGGACACATCCATAATATATCCGCATGGATAAAATTTGCATAAAAACTATTATTCCATTATTAAAAACTATTATCGCAACTAGCAGCAACCGCAGGTGCTTTGATAGTGCGATGAAGTTCATTTTCACCCCTAAGGGAATTTGTTTTCCATAAACCGACTTCAAATGCATGAAAAAGCTGAGCCTTACCTGCAGCCAAACAGGCGGTACCAGCTATCAGCGCGATAACCAACGTTTTCATCCTGGCGTCGGGAGAGACAGTTGTATATGAAAGGTACGCGAAATGCCGACCGTCGTCGTCGCTCGAGCTTCTTCAACAACTGGCGAACCGACTGCTACGAGAGGGGACGGCTCAACACGAAGACAGTGGACCAACGGCTGATGTCTTTCAATAGAACTCCTCTGCAAGGAGAAGGAGAACAGCGGCCCCCCGGCCACAGAAACGTCTATACCAACGTGCATGTGGCAGCGACCGCCCCCCTCTTTTGTCGCTAAAAACCACAAACAGCAAAAGCAGACCAGCGACGACAGGCAGCAAGTAGTAGCGAATACGAAAGAGATGGACTTGTAAGCAGGGGGAGAGTACGGCGGGAAGGTTCAAGTCGAAAGAACCGAGACGAATTCCTAATATACAACTACGGGACTACGTTAGAAGACATGCATTTTTAACCATCATCATCACTGCCAGCACTGTAATAATCATGTCCACCGTCGTCCCAAAACACCCATTTGTGCCGCTGTCTCAAGCGTGGGCCCACGCTTTCTTCTGATGGTTCACATGTCCTAGATCAACGAAATGATTAGACAGTCTGCTATGTACCCTGTAAATCGACCAGTTTCGTTTATATGCTGATGTTACCGAACCTGTTACGCATCGAAACTGGTAGTTCGGCAGCTGAGTTGAAACAAATAACAGGGCATTTGGAGGAAAAAATAGAAGCGTGGACTTTAAAAAGGATCGCGTAGACAAAGCAACAAATTTCTAAGTAGAGTAGATGATATTTTCGACTAAAGTGGAAATCACTGCGACCGTTTTGATTCTAACATACCTGAGACTTCAAGGTTGTACTTATGTATGTTATGTATGTATGCATTGAACTGCGTAGTAAGCGAAGGCTTCAAGTAATCATTTTCATGGTCACTTTACGTTCATGTCAATGAGACACTTTTTGCTACGGTTATCACATTACTCGGCAATTGCCTCTGGAAAACACTTCCCGATCATGCTTCCTATTGACGGTCTTGCTTACCTTGCATGGAAATGCTGTTGCTAAAACCGTCTTAAATGTATGCAGTCCACTGTTTACCTTAGATTGCTACATTCAAGCAAAAAGTGTGTCGTACCATTATAACCTCGACTTTTAGCAATAAAGTTGCGGTATAGTGCTACAAGCGTTAGCGATTAAACCGGGTTACCCTAGTAATGGTCTGTTCTCTCATAAGCCACTGCTCATATTTGGACACACAATCCGCGGAATATGGTAAAAGTGGTCTCAAGTAAACCGAACATAAACTTCTAAAAAGTCACCATTGACTAAACCTACACGTGCATTTATTGTATTATAATAATTGTTGCCTATCAAAAATTTAAACCGCCTAGTATTCTGTCTCGTTGTAGCGATGTGGTTTTGGAACATGCTCACCCATAATGGCTTGAATAATAATGCCATATGTTCACGCAAAAAAATTATCAAAGTCTAAATCATGTTTTTAAATGTATATTCCAGAACATGATATCAAGATCAATCTAGTTGATGTTTAAACGTTTGTGACCAACAGCAGAAGACAGAAACCAATAGTGCATGTTGGAGCGGAGCCATTGATACGAAGAGCCACAGAACAGAAAAATAACCAAGAATCGGTTTGACATACTTCAGCCATCTTTTACTTGAGCTATCCGAGAAATACAAATATCCGAGATAGTTCTCGATATCTCTTCCGCTTGGTACCAATAATTAATAAAGAAGCTGAAAAATAGATTATTATAGTTAAAAAATTAAAAATAATTATTAATTAAAAAGAATAAAACAATCAATTATTAATACATTCTAAATAAGAAAACAGTTATTAGTTTATTAAAAAGTTCAAAATAAATTATAAACGTGATTAAGCCGTATTCAAGAACTCATCGCCTGTCCAGTTAAGGTGCTCGTTAACAGAGGCGACTCGGATTTTCCGGTTCAAGCAGTGATTCTTTAGATGGTCTTCTCCCTAAGGGTGTTCAGTCAACGGCAGTGTACTTCCTTGTAGAACTTTCCTGTTTGTCAACGGTGGTCAACCGTGCCTTCACCGTGCAAAAATAGCGGCTTAATTATTGTTAAGTTGATTTCGAAGTCTACCGGTTTCTATTTCATAGAAGTTAGCTTTTTGCTAAATTTCTGCAGCGTAGTATTGACAAAATTGAATTGTTTAACAAAGACGTGCAGAGAAATATCCAGTTCAAACCTATATAGAATAACTTTGCATACGGGCACTACTTTTGTCCGTTATCTGTATTGTGAAAAATGAATTAAGCGATGTTTCCTCTTAAAGTGTCGACAATCTGACAATGTTAACCGTTTGATATGTAAAATTATATCACATTGGTATATGAAATCCGTAGTCCAGTGCTTCACCGGAAATTTTAACTCCAAGTAGTACGCGAAATGTCAGTCAACCTTCACGAAGCCTGTCTTATTAGTCTGAATTTAATTATGACAATGATATATATACATATATATATACGTATATATATATATATATATATACATACATATATATATTTCGTTTTCTTCTCTTAAATCGTTAGTCGATTACCTTTTTGCAAAGATGCGTTTCCTTCTCCACCAGCTATTAATCATCTCTAGCTTATCTTCGTTCCCGACGAAGTTTACCAGCGCTAAATCCCTCTTGGCAACGCCGCCTAGCGGATACCGGCGGTAGCGCTCGGCAAGCGCTCCCCGTGCGCCACTGTTTCCTCCTGCCGTCACCGAGGGCGTTACTAACAGCCCTTCCCTGCCGGCGTTCGAATCGTTCGAATCTGTTATCACGCTGTTACGTCGTTCAACAAGCGGACAGACCACAAAGGGTCGGATCCCGGGAGTTTTGTCTGACGGAACAGGACTTTTGGCGGCTGCTAATCGCCGGGGTCCGAGCCAGCACCAATCCGCATTCAGTGATCCTATCGGACGCCGGTACAAAATCGTTGCGCTCGCCCCCCCCCCTCCACGACCGACCGGCCGCCCGCGTTTGCCTTAGACAAAGGATTATTCAACTCTTAATCATCGGACGAGCCCCCTGACTCGGAATGGGCACTTTGCTCACGGAGAAGGAATGGTTGGCCGTGCTCCCCACAATAAAGTACGTTTTATCGGATTGCGATGGGGTCTTGTGGAACGGCGACCGGGCAATTGATGGCTCGCGCGAGTGTCTGGAGAAGCTGCGCAAACTCGGCAAGGAGGTCTTCTACGTGACGAACAACAGCACGAAAACGCGCGAGGACGGCGTGAACCACTGCCACAAGCTGAAGTTCCAAGCGCAGCTGAACGACATCTACAGTACGGCGTACGCGACCGGGGCGTTCCTCAAGAACAAGGGAGTGAAGTCGATTTACCTCATCGGCAGCAGGGCACTATGGCAGGAGATCACGAGCCAGGGCATCTCCTGCAATGAGCAAGGGCCGGATAAAACCGACGCTGAGTGGGACTCTCTGAAGAATATCGACTTGGGCGATCCGGTGGAGGCCGTCGTCATTGGCTACGATCCGCACTTCTCTATGAGCAAAGTGTGCCGGGCTGCCTCATACCTACTCAATCCGAAGTGTCTCTTCATTGGTACAAATGAAGATCAGACGCTACCGACAGATCGGAAAGGTAACATTGGCATAGCACAAGAACACCGCTGGCAATCAACCGTTTCAGGGTAGACGATATTTTTCAGTTAATGCCGTGCTTATGTAGCTGGGCACCGCAAATTGTTATTCTTAAAACCGAATAAGATAGGGAGAAAAAGAAAAATGTTGCATATTTTGTTTAAAAAAGCTAGCTTAATGAAGTGCATAGGATCGGAGTAGTTTTGTAAACATCCAAAACAATTGTATATTTCATCGCGTTGCCAACGTTGCCACGTGTTGTTTGTGAAAGCGACTGCGAACGCACATCGCCAGTGCGGTGAGCCGCGCCATCACGATGTAACCAAAGAGTGGCATTTAGCGTATATGACGTAATTGGCTGGTTGATTTGAGAAAAACTCCTTGGACAGGCTGCATTGTGTGCAATGTATCGTTCGTCAGGTGACGAAGGCTGTACACGCGTTTCAAAACAAACTTACCATCGATATAGACAAAGAGTGAAAGCCAGACGTCACATCTGTATCGCAATGTCCTCGCCTTTGCACGAACTTGATTTGGGGCTCGCCCCTTCTTTCGGTCCAGCAAAAAGTGTCATATTGGTTCGCATTAGGTCCGCATTAACTATCCTTGAGGCATTTAACTAAATCGCGCAGACTTAGAAGAGTTTGTCACTTAAATGGTCAAATTGTAACGAGACGTCGTACGCCGCTCGGTGTTTGCATTAGTGTGGTGGTTCGCTGAATTTCTGGAAATTTAACAGTTGTAAGTTTGTGGTTGGAGATCGCTGGTCAGTTACTGCATTGCATGAGACATCCGGCTAATGATTAGCGTCGTTGTCCTGTCGCGACCACTAGTTGATTATTTTCCATTGTCTTTCCACAAAGGAGGATTCTGCCTAAACAGAGTATGAGAACAGGATACATTAGGGTTTCGTGTTGGAGGATCACTGCGATTAAGCTGACTTCAATGGTCATGACATAGGATGGTGTAAAGACACGTTACGAAGCAAAACCTGAGATAGAACGGACTTACTGGAGACGGTAAATTCGCAGTGGAGAATCGCCTATAACGGTGGAAATGTCAGTTTTCTTCTCGTCTTCCTCGCAGACCAGTGTGGTTTTTACGTCAGCAACTTTGAGCTATATCGAGTCGAACGATTTATTCGTTTGTTAGATCCAAGCTTTTCGGCGTGGATCTTCACTGTGTTCCGAAGTTAAAAGTCAAGTTGGCATAATTGCAGGAGATTGGCTTAATTCTCTTGTGCGCGAGTGTTTGGATCGTCATTACATTAAAACTGAATAAGATCTTAGGACATCGTTGATCCTACTGTCAGCCTAACGGGCCTGATGAATCAGGAAACGCATGAGTGAAACGAACGATCTATTGCCTCATTGCCACTGCTGGTGTCAGTTACAGTCTGATCTCCAAAAAATTATTCTTCCGTAAAAACCGCGACGAGAATGCTCGAGATTTGTCAGTATTTCTACTAATAAGCCTCAAAAATAAGGCAATAGACGAGCGGTTTGACATGGCAGCCAGACAAAAGCGAAGTTTTCACAAATGTTACTGCTTCAATGTGCTTCTCCGTCCTTGTCCCCCTGCAGACATCGCAGTTCCAGGAACGGGTTGCGTCGTCTCCTCTGTGCAAACGGCTTCCGGACGTCAACCAACGATCATCGGTAAGCCGCATCCGACCCTCATCGAATTGCTTCGCAATGACCATCCCGACATCACACCGCAGAATGCTCTGTTCATCGGAGATCGACTGAACACCGACATCGAGCTCGGCCGTCGGCAAGGCTTCCGCACGTTGCTGGTCGAGTCCGGAGTGCACAAGCGAACCGACATTGATCCTGAAAAAGCGCCAACCTACTATCTGCCGTCACTCGGCGACCTGCTGAAGTTCATGAAGTGAGTGCCAGGATGCCGTTTCGATATGATGGCATAGACTGCGCGCGCAAACCGGGGGCGACGTCCGAGGATTTGCTAATAAAAAAGGAGATAATCGTGAATATGTATACGGTGACATTTCATTTGGACGCAATCGTGCAACTGGGGCATGCTGTTGACAGTACCCTTTGGTACGCGTGCGGATTCTTTGACGATATTTCTGCCGGGTAGTACCGATGTTTTAGCCATTCCGTAGTGCCCGGTCTTCTGTAATCCCGTCACGACATCGATGACAACTCTGATCTTCACGCTCTGAGAACTCCATTTGTATAAATTTGTACTTGTTGCCCGAGATGTCACTTGCGTCACTTTTCTCCAGACTATTTGTTGCATAAAAATGATGATTTTCATCGTCTTCGTTGTTTTGAGGGACAATAAATCTGTCACCTTATTTAAAATGATGAGAGCCTTTGGCGTTCTTCATCAAGTCGTTCAGAAAGCGCAGATAGGTGACTGTTATGACAACTTGTATAAAAACGTTTTTTTTGAAACCTTTCCCAAAAATAGTCAATGAATCCGAGCACTCAGTCTCTACATATGTAAAAAAAATGTTCTCACCTCAAGCGGGTCTTTCTGACGTGGTGCAAGTAGATTTCGCGGGATTTAACTCGGAACTAAAAGCAAAAAGCCAATATTGTCATGTAAACGGATCGCCATGCTGACCATATATTCAGTCGGCGCAGAATACCCTAGAATGTGGTCGAGTACTGTTTCTTCAACTCAGTGTGCCCTGTCTAGGCGGTTTCTATGCGAAAGGGAAGGCACTCGCGAAATAGTGCAGCCGAGCTGTGAAACATCTGCTTTGGTTTACTTTTTTTCATCCGGGACCCGTCCACATTTGCTTCAATGCTGCCAATTAGATAGTGGCTAGGTAAGACCTCAATAGAGCACCAACGTTGTGGTCATCACTAAGATAACAACCAATGTATTCTCCGAGTCGTTGCTGCTACAAACAGAAAAAAATAGCTAATTATCGCTACACGTTTCTGAATACAGTACGCACGCCATTGTGGTATTGTATTGCTGATAGCCTATCGACAAGAATTTATTCGTATTCGTAAACATGTACATTGCAACCTGTCGTGTTGCACTTGTCATAGGTAAGCCACCGTGGATATAACTGTTCCCAGTATTAAAAATTACAGTTGGTCTCGAGATTGTCGATGACGCACTTGATCATACGATCCTCCGAAACATTTTTGTCGTCCATTGGACACGTCTGGAAGGCTTTCTTCAGTTCAACAGAGTTAACTGATGCCACTGTTGATTCCATCTTCTTCAAATCAATCTGAGAGAACAAACAAGCAGTCGCATCGCAATTTATATATATATACATATATATATATATATATATATATATATATA